>JAPXFY010000034.1:3158884-3173884 GCA_030674185.1 Monoplex corrugatus
AAAGGAGGCAGTGGCCGTTTGGAATGCGGGCATCTCTCCGCTTCACTTTTCGGGAAGAGTGGGCGCTCTTACCGTAGGCAGTATTCTCTTTTGTTACACGCATAGGGTACCACTGACTGCTGGTACGTTCCAACACTGACCTGAAAGACAAACACCTGATTCTGTTCCCTGCCACACAGTACAATCCAACCTTAGCAGCTTTTGCGGTAGAGTGCTGTGGCCGAAATGGCTGATGATAGATGTTCATCAGCTCAGTGGTCTCCTCTGGCAAGACAGCTGGGCTGTGTACTAACACTCAGAAGGAGGTTAACTTATGACCCTGACATGTTAGAGGCAGGCCTGCTAGTACAGACCGATGTGCAAAGTTCACAAAGACCAGTCAAGCGCGCGGCGCGCGCCGCGCGCGCGCGTGTGTGTGTGTGTGTGTGTGTGTGTGTGTGTGTGTGTGTGTGTGTGTGTGTGTGTGTGTGTGTGTGTATCTAGGGTTTGTAGGATTAAATCGGCATCTGAGATGCAGAAGTGTCAGGACATTATTTAATTTGAAACCTACCATCCCCAACCTGAATGTCTCCATATCCAGAATTGACTTAAATCTCTTTTTCTTAAAGTCCCCTAGCTTTCTTAGGTTAATTTCCGCTGTCAGTCATCAAGCAGACCGATCCAAGGCTGTGTTTCTGTAGATTTTAGTGTTTAATTAAAGCACAGCCGGTGAAGCGTGAGAATTGTTTTCTTTCTTTGCCAAATGTGTCCTATGTGCCAGGAAAACCTAAAGCACAGCACCTTCTCTCCACCTTCTGAGACGTCCAGACTGACTCAACTTGGAAACCGTCAACTGCACACCAGCAACGGTAAGGTTTTATTTTGCTTTGTTTTTACTTCGATTGATAATTATGTTGGAAACCAATATCTTATCACCTTTGATTTGCGTCAAGTTTTGTCAAATTTTCCTTCAAATTTTTCATTAATGTTTCAGCTAAATGATCATGCAAAAATGACCGTTTCTGATAATGTTAGTGCAAAGGTCAATCACAGTGTTGATAAAATCTTTTGATTACGATTGATTATTGAAAGTTGAAGGTTGCATGCAACAACAAAAGCTCCTCCTTGTTTTGTTGAAGGCAGTATCTTTAGAATTAATTTTTCTGTGTCTACTGATGGTGTTGCAGGACATGATAAAGTCCAGGTGCCGTTAAGGCAAGTGTTTCTTTGAAGTCAGAATGCAATCCATTTTGCACAGTAAGAGAAGCATCTTCTGTTTTTGTTCTCTTATGAAGATACATAGAAAAAAATCTTTCATTGCATGGAATATAATAATATGTGCTCATATTGACATTTGTGTGCGGGTGGATGTGCGCGCAGACTGTTGAAATGATGTAATCAGAGCAAAACACTTAAGCATTACGCTATACACAAGATTTACTTTTACGATTACACATTTGACTGACTCATAACATCAGAGATTAGCTTAAGATCAGCGAAAGTGCAACTGCACAATATGTGCCGTTTATTGTATTGTGTTGTATTGTATTGTATTGTATGGTGTTGAATTGTGTGTATTATATTGTGTTGAATTCTGTTATACTGCATTGTATTGTATTGCCTGATTTTGGGATTACTGCAGATCACAGAACTAGCTGAGCCAGATCCCTACAGTATCATCCAAAACGTACAGGAAAACATTCATCAAAGTCTACAATCTCTCTGTTCATGTCCCCAAAAAGGACCAGTGTGCAACGTGTACTGCAGCTGCTATTAAGATAAAGCAGTACACGCTGTGCGCTGCTGAGGAGGCATCTCATAAAGAACACCTTGCAAGAGCACAGACTTCCAGACAGCAAAAAGCAGATGACAAGGAGGCTTCCAAGAAAGACCCATCATTACATGTATAACAGTTGACATGCAGACAGTTTCACAATCTCCTTGCGGCCGTGTAAGTCAAATGTATTGTAAGAGAAAACTTTGTGACTCTAACTTTGCTGTATACTCTCTGTCAGATGGCAGAGCAACATGCTATACATGGGACAGAACTGAAGGCAAGAGGGGTTCCTGTGAAATTGCCAGCTATCTTCACAAGTACATTTTGTTCCTTCCAACCCATGTCCAGCACATCATTATATATTCTGACTGTTGCAGTGGACAAAACCAAAATCAATACTTGACAGCAGCACTGCTATTTGCTGTGAATACTCTGCCAAACATCAAAACCACCACACAGAAATTTCTGGAATCTGGTCACACTCAGATGGAATGTGATTCAATGCACTCTGCCATCTCTTCTGCAAAGAAGAGCACTCCCATTTACTTCCATGTGAGTGGGACATCGTGTTCAGGTTGGCCCGGTGGCCAAATCGTTTTACTGCTGTGACAATTGACCATGAATCGTTTAACGATTTCAAGATGCTGGCCTCTTCATACAGACGAAAAACAAAAATACACACGAACATACACAGGGTCTGCTGGCTACAAATTGGCTTCATCCAGGTGTCCTAAGGCAGTGATGACATCATGCTCTTAAAAAACAACCTACATGATGATTGCTTGAGAGTGCTCCAGCTGATGGGCTCATCAAAAAGGGAATGTCAAGAGCTTCCCAAAGTACTGCCAGTACCATATAAGGCCAAACTCCCAATACTGGAGGCCAAGAAGCGGGATCTCTTGTCGCTGTGTGCACGTCGTGTCATCCCAAGAGCCTATCATAACTTCTACCATGTCCTTCCAATATCTTCATCAGCAAATGACATATTGCCAGACTGATATCAAAGAGACAAGATGTTGAAATGATTTAGCAAACAGCCTGAAAGGTCCACTATCAGTTCAAACGTTTAGACTTAAGTAACTCATTACGTGTATGCTAATGTCCATGATAAATGTGTTACGTATATCATTTGTGCTTTATTTTACTTATCCCATTTATGTTTACAAATGTATGCACATCTGTTAAGTTGGTTGCTGCAGACAGTTATTTAATAACTTTAACAATGAATATGTATTTGAAAACATGTATCATTAAACTGTCCATTTTGATACGAATATATTAACATATGTTAGTAATATTTGTAATTTCGTAAATAAAATGGTCTAATGCATGGTTAATGTCCATTTTGATATGATCATAGCATATATACGATTCGAAATTTCGTATGTGAAGTAACTGAATTGAAATAATATTTTACTGTCATGCTATTTAACATTCCAACTTGTTTTTGCCTGTTCTGTTTCACTTACATGCATGCACACATACATGTGCACACATACATGCAAAAAAAATAAACACACGCACGCATACAATGAATTACACATGTATGTTCAGTTACATCTAGTAATGGTGAAATTTTCTTCATTACTTTTTTCTCTGGTGGTATTGTTTTCGGTTATTTTTTCTTTGAATTTTAAAATTCTTTTATAGTGTTTTACTTCCTTGCTTTCTTTTGTTTTTATGTAATGTTGAATGGCAACGGCAATTATTTAAGATGGCTTGTGTGCCAATATGTGTACCATTGGAAAATGAAGATTCAGTTCATTTGCATTGTATTTCACTGCATTGCATTTCATCTCTCTCTCTCTCTCTCTCTCCTCTCTCTCTCTCTCTCTCTCTCTCTCTCTCTCTCTCCTCTCTCTTTCTCTCTCTCTCACTCTCTTGCTCTCTCTTTCTCTGTGTGTGTGTGTGTGTGTGTGTGTGTGTGTGTGTGTGTGTCTTTCTCTCT
This sequence comes from Monoplex corrugatus, assembly GCA_030674185.1. Classification (NCBI taxonomy): domain Eukaryota; kingdom Metazoa; phylum Mollusca; class Gastropoda; order Littorinimorpha; family Ranellidae; genus Monoplex; species Monoplex corrugatus. The sequence goes on from JAPXFY010000034.1 coordinate 3,162,589, forward strand.
CTCTCTCAGTAACTCTCTCTTTCTGTCTCTCTGTGTCTCTCTCTTTCTCTCTTTCTCTCTTTCTCTCTTTCACCTCAAACACACACACATCCATATGTGCACATGATCTGATGCAAAGTATGTGTGTGTTTGTGTTCCCGCGTGCACGCGTGTGTGTGTATGTGAGAGAGAGAGAGAGAGAGAGAGAGAGAGAAGGAGACAGACAGACAGACAGACAGACAGACAGACAGACAGACAGAGAGAATGATATGCTACAGAATATACAATGCATTATTTTGCACAGGTAATTCTCTGCCACACCATATATGCACTCCATGATCACTAACATTTTTCCACTCAGTTACATTCCTCATGATGCTAGCAGCCAGAAAATGCTAACACGTTATGACACACACACACACACTAGCATGTCACAGCAGATATTTTGTCTACTTGTCACACGCCCTCCCTTCCTGCCACAGCGTACCATGCGCGCCTAACCCTTATCAGCATCCTGCAGACGCGATGGACATCACTTGCCCCTGCCTGCTTATTGGTTCTGTTGAGTAATAGCACTTTCTATCACGCGATTGACTGAAGAAAAGAAGGGTTGTGAATGAGCGCCAGATACTACCAGCTAACTCCAACACAAAATAATTCATTTTTGCATAATTACGGCAACAGCCCTGGACTTCATTTCATTTTTTTCTATTAGATACATGAAAGTAAACGCACAATACTCTATAGGTTAACTTTCATCAGTACCTAACTATCCGACATGACTCACTACCACAAAACACTACCATCAGAACATGCGTACCATACTAGCAAGAACCAGCAGATAATAATAGACAGAAAGAAGAAGCACAAATAGACAGACACACCACATACATACACTACACTACACACACAGCACACCAACACACACTACAACACACACACAGCACACAAAACACACACAGCCACACACACAAGACAAGACACAACAACACACACACACACACACACACTACACAATACACCACATCACATCACACACACACCACACACCACACAAAACACCAAACACACACACACACACACACACACACACACACACACACAATACACACACATACAACATACACACACACACAGCACACACAACACACACACACAACACACACACACAAACACACACACACACACCACACACACACACACAACTACAACACACACATACACCACACACCACACACACACACACCACACACACACACACACACCACACACACACACACACACACACACACACACACACACACACAACACACACACACAAACACGTACATCACACACAAACACACACACAACACGCACTACTAAGACATTACACGACAACGACAGACAGAAACACAGCACACACATCTCACACACACACACACACCACACAACACACCACACACACACACACACACACAAAACCACACACACATACCCACACACACACACACACATACCCCCCCCACCACACACACACACACACACACACACCACACACACATCACACACACACACACAACACACACACACACACACACACACACACACACACACATACACATCACACACATATACAAACCACACCAATCACTACACACATACAACACACACCACACACACACACCACACACACACCACACACCACACACAACATACACACCACACACATCCCACACACACAACACAACATCACACCACAACACACACACCAACACACAACCACACACAACACACATGTCCACAGGCGTAAACGATTATAGGATCACTACAAAACTCCAAACCACCAAAAAAACACACCCAAACACACCACACAGAACACACTTCCAAACCCAAATGACAATCTTCATAACAAGATATCCTCGAACTCCCAGAGCACCACCAGTACAACTCACATCAGTAACATCATGTTCAACATCAGACGAGAAAAACTGTCTAAAAAACAATCCACCACAATGTCCATACAAATCAGCACCCACAGACATGATTCGACGACAGAAACTCTAAAAAACAACAAAGTCCCACACACACACACCACACACACACCACACAAACACACACAACAACAACACACACAAGAGAGACAAAAAGTGCACGATACTCACAACCACCACAGCGTGCCAAACTGATTCCGCAGTCCACGGTGATCATACCACCACATCACCGATGGACAAATTCTCATCATATGCGGAATGCGCAACTTAACCGCCCAAAGCAGAAGATCGGGCAAAAACTGTCATCAAGCAAAAACCTGACGTCTTTACCACAACCAAACGTGACGTCAAAACTGCTGTGTCTACACATCCCAGATCTAAGTCCAATAATTTGCCACGTGTCCTCATCATTCACGACTCCGTCTTGAATAAAGTGGATGGACAGAGATTAGGTTCGTCCTACGGTTTCCAGGCAACGAGGAAGATCCGTACCATCGAGGACTGTAAAAGAGCAATTGAAAAATCTAAAGAAGAGCTGACACCTGAACCTGACTGCGTTCTTCTACACGTGGGGATAACAGATCTAAAAACAAAGGAGCCAAAAGTATGTCTACAAATCTAGATATCTGCGTAAAATCTATCAACACCCAATTTCCGAAAGCCAAGGTAGTGCTAAATCAGGTCGCTCCTGTGAGAAATAAGCACCTAAATGTGAAAAGGGAGCTCCTAAATGCCCTGACCAAAGAGAGACTCCTCAACGCAGTGAAAGTCAACTACATCAGCCACGATAATCTGCAAACAAGCAGCTACACCCAAGTCAGCCAGGACGACGTACATCCAACCACCATAGGGGCAAGCGTTCTGGCCAGAAACATAGGGAGGCATATCCATCAGCTTTTTGGGGAAAAACCAAAGCGGAAATCGACCGATCAACGCCTCCAAACAAGACCTGGCTTTCACCCTCAGTTTTTCTTCCCTCTCTGGTCATTTTAGATTCAGCCCAGATTCAGTTCCTCTCTGTTCAGTGCTCAACTATATTGTTTTACTTACTTCTATACTTGTTATGATATGTGTAAATTTTACTTGAACGTTATTTGATTATCTAATTATCTAAATATAGGATAGTACTCCAAGCATATTCAACTGTTCATCATGAAGAAGTGTGAAGTCCGTGATATCAACGTTGTTCAGTGGAACACACGTTCCCTTGTTAAAAACAATTCCTATTTGAGTAACTATCTATCTTCTAGAAACATCCAAGTCTTGCTTCTATGATCGCTGAATACCACCAAGACTAATACACCTAAAATATCGGGATTTTATTATCCACCAATATATGACTCTAAAAATGACGGTGGCCGAATACAAACAGCTATATATGTTCGTGAAGGACTGAATTACTGTGAAAGAACATCGCCAGTACCAAAATCGTTCTCATCTATTTCTTCATGTGCAATCATTATAAAATGTTCATCATCATTAGTTCTGAATTTGGCCTCTGTGTATCTACCAAGAGGTCCCAATTCTGTGAATACTGAGTGGCTGAACCATTTCCATGATCAACGTGACAAATGGATCATTGGTGGTGATTTTAATGCACATGCCCCATTTTGGGACAAGAATTGTAAAAACATAACTACATGTAGCAACAGGCTGATTGAAAATATTATAGATTCCAATTTATACTTACTTAACAACGGACACGTTACCCATGTCCCTGATATACCAACCCACAGACCCATAGCTATCGACCTTACATTAATCTCACCATCGCTAGCACCAAATGCCACATAGCAAACAGAGGATGACCTGTTGGGATCAGATCACATCCCCATACTTCTTACCCTTAACCTTATCGCTGAAATAGATGCAATGCCACAAGATAGTTTACCCAAGTTTAACTATAAATACGCAGACTGAGCCATGTTTAAAGCTATCCTACAAAATACAAGAACAGATCTATCTGAAACAATGACCTTAAACGATATGTACGCAAATTTCTGTAATTCACTCTTAAGGGCTGCAAAAATTTCAGATCCAGAACTTAAAGCGTCAAAAACAGGAAAACATCATGGAAACGTCTGGTGGAATAAAGACTGAAAAGGCAGTCAACGAAAAGAAAGAAAAATACAAACAATATATAGCAAATAGGTCACCTGAAAATCATACGGCGATGAAAAGTGCCAATATAAACTGTAACAGAGTCATAGAACAAGCTAAAGAACAATATTGGACATCTTTTTGTACATATGAAGTAAGTGACCATAAAGATATGCAAAAGATTTGGGAAAAACTGAAAACAATGAAAAATGGGATCAAGTTGCCATCAATTCCAGTAAAGCTAGAAGACAACCCTTTACCTAGATAACAGGAAAAAGCAGAAGCTTTTGCAGACATGTTTGCTGAAGTCTGTCGAATAGAAGGACTTCTTGCCTCTAGTAGAAATTATAGGGTACAAGAAGAAAAGACCGACGCATATAAGGCTCCTGCCCCAGATAATAAGGCACTACGTAAATGCACCAATCACGTTCCAAGAATTAAAAGATGCCATTAAATCAATTCCAAATAAAAAGACATCAGTAGGATTAGATGCAATTTCCAATGAGATGTTGAAAAATTTACCAGAATTTTTTTTTAATCTTGCTACACAATATGTTTAAAAAATGCTGGAACAGTGGCAAACTGCCTAACTATTGGAAACAATCAATAGTGGTTCCTGTGCTAAAACCAGGTAAAAGTAATACTTTCTTGAAAAACTACAGGCCGATTGCAATAACATCGCTCGTATGTAAACTAATGGAGAAAATAATTTTAAAGAGATTGATGCACTACTGTGAAAAGAATAAAATATTACCCATGAATCAGGCAGGATTTAGAAAAGGCAGGTCACCAGTGGAACTCCTTACAAAGCTAACCACTAATATCAAACAACAATTTGCCAGATGTCAATGTGTTTTAGCTACATTTTTTTTATATCACTAAAGCATATGACCAAGTATGGCACTGCCGATTATTACTCAAATTGAAAAGTATTGGGCTGACAGGTCACATTTTTGATTATGTCAAATGCTTCTTAGAACACCGAGTATTTCAAACGAGGATTGAAAATGTGTATTCCACAAAACGACTTCTTCAAATGGATATCCCTCAGGGATACGTTATTGCTCCCCTTCTCTTCATGATATTATTACATGACTTACCCAGTAAAATGTCTAAACATGTAGTTTTAGTTCAATATCCTGACGATTTATGCATGTGGATGCAGGTAAATATGAAAAGAAAAACTCCTTTGCGCTGTCTTAATTATACGCGTAAATGTTATCAATTAGAGCTTGATACAATAGCACGATATATGGTAGAAAATGGACTGCATCTATAAGTGGAAAAAAACAAAGATAGTTTTGTTTAACAGTGGAGTTAACCCAGCAAATATTCCCACGTTCAAACTGGGAGATACTCTTCTTCAATATAACGAGTCGATTAAATTCTTAGAGCTTTCCTTACAGCGAAATTATCTTGGAATCAGCATATTGAATACTTATTAACAAAAGCTCAAAAAGTTTAAATTTCATGAAAATAGTTCGCAAACATACATGGGGACAAGATACATCAACACCTGTTCATATTTGTAAATCGCTAATTAGATCTAAATTAACCTATGCCCAAGAAATCTTCTTCAGTGCACCGAAACACTTACTAACAAAACTGCAGAGCTTAGATTGTAAAGGTTTCAAACTTGCGCTGGGTCTTCCAATGCATGCCTCTTGTCTTCGCACATACAATGCGATCAAATTGTTGCCACTTGATGAACAAACGAAAGTCGCTTCCGCTAAATTTCTGTTAAGAAACACCACCATAGAAAACATCATCGAAACAGAGACAAAAATAAGATCAGACTCCAACTTTCCAAAAAGAGCTAAATCAGTACGGGAGGCAAAGAGCTCACCAGATTCAAATAATGTACAACTTTCCCTCTCATTGTATGAGTGTTATACCTTAGTGGACTCCTATGTATGGAAGCAGTTTCAAGATAAACAGAAAAAAAGGATGAAAACTTATATGAACTTTGAAATTAGCAAAACATTTAAGCAGTTTCCTGCCAGCAGAAGTATACAATCCTTTACGTATAGGTGGAAACTTAATGCATTTAAAACAAAATACACCAGGAATATAGTATGTCTGTGTGGACAAAAGATAATACATAGTCATATTCTTTCATGTGTTCGGGTGAAACAACATATTCCTACACTATCTAAGAAGACAGCTTCTGATATATTTGCCTCATCATCCTTAACATATGAATTTTTTGTCAGCCTGTCAAAAAGTCATATAGCAAATTATCTTTAACACACCGTTATTTCACATGTCCAATGTTATGGTTAGCCAATTTTACTGTTTCATTTGTTAATTATGATAATGTCTTGTGATTTTGTTCCTTCTCGTCTTCGGCACAGTTGTTTTCTGGTTCATTTCTTTTTCCTGAAGATTAATTTAACCATTTCCAAGTATACTCTTCACTCCTCATGATTTTTTGTTTGTTTTTGTTTTTGTCTAAAATCACTTAAGTGAATAGACATTAAATGAAAGACCACCACACACACACACATACACACATTACACACATACACAAACCACACACACACACACACACACACACACACACACACATACACACACACAACACACACACACACACACACACACAAACACACACGATCAGAGGACACCGAGTCAAACGTTTGACAGGCCAAACTTGACATGCATTGTAAAAAGGAAGTGACGCACGAGTTTTCCGCCTTCGCTCTCTAACCTGAAGCGATATATATCAGAGAAAGACGAAGAGACAGAGACAGAGAGACAGAGACAGAGAGAGAAAGAGAGAGAGACAGAGACAAAGAGACAGAGATAGAGAGAGACAGACAGAGAGAAAGAGAGACAGACAGAGAGATAAAGAGAGAAAGAAGGAGAAAAAGATCCGGAAATAGTGAGAAATCGAGGGACAGGTACACACACACTCAAACACATACACACACACACACACACACACACACACACCACACACGCACACACACACATATACACACACACACACACACAATATACATACAGAGAGAGAGGGACTGAGAGACAACAAGGAAGAGGAGTGAGAGAGAGACAGGGAGACAGACAAACAGGCAGACAGACAGTAAGACAGACAGAAAGGCACGTAGACAGATAGACAGGCACACAGTCAGACAGACAGGTGGACAGACAGACCGAGAATTAGGGGAGGAAGGAAACACTGGTTGGTGTTGCGTGAGGCTGGGGTGGGATGGGGGGAAGGACCAGGGAAACAGTCACACAGACACAGGCACACAGTACAAATGTACACAGCCCACCGGCTCACGTACGTAAACAAAGCAGTGACAAAGGGACACACACACACACACCAAAAAACACACACACACACAACACTATCTAAGCTTTGAAGTTTTTCAAATAGCACTTTGGAGCTGAAAAATAGACCTCTTGACCATAAGCCAACTTAGATCTGACTAAAGCTGTGACAAGATGTAACAACGTTTTAGTGTCCTGTCCCCAGGACTGTTTACTAATAATTCTTATTAAATTATAGCTTTTCATAGCTTTACATAACAAGGCATCAATATGTTCTTTCCACTGTAAACTAGAAGTCAATTGTACTCCCAGAAATTTCACGTGAGTAGTATATTTCAGTTCCTCATCACCAATTTTAAACAACGGTACTTCTTTCGGACTGAGACCGTTATTAAAAAGCATCATGTGTGTTTTTTCATTGGATATTTCCAGACCGTTAACTGTCAAGTAAGTGGAAATATTATTAATTTCATGTTGATAGATCTTTTTAATGTATTTTATTTCTCTCAAGGAAGTCTTCCTTTTTAACGAAACATTCATCCAGATCGATATATCATCAGCGTACTGAGCAACGTTTACATTGTTTGAGACTTGAGTTGGTAGGTCATAGATCAAAATATTAAATAATAGAGGAGATATTACGGAACCCTGAGGAATTCCCATGTTTACAGATCGTTTTTCAGAGTATGTATTACCTATTTTAGCGACTATACTTCGGTCAGTTATAAATGTTTTGATAAAATTATAAAGATTACCGTTGAGACCAATATGTTTAAATTTCAACAAAAGTCTCGCATGCCAGACTTGATCGTATGCATTTTTAAGATCAAAGAAGGTAGCTAAGACATTTTTCCTTTTAGCAAACTGATTTTTTATTTGAGTTGTTAACTTTAACTAAATGGTCTGATGTTGATCTACCTTTTCGAAACCCAGATTGATTGATAGGTATTATATTATTTTTCTCACAAAAGTAACTCAGTCTATTCACTATAATTTTTTCCATTAGTTTTGAAACATGGGATGTAAGCGAGATAGGTCTGTAACTACCTGGATCTGAAAGGGGTTTATTAGGTTTTGTTATTGGTAACACAATCGAAGTCTTCCAAATGTCAGGTAAGCTACCACTTTCCCAGCATTTTAGTATGATATTGTGTAAGTATTCAATCCATTTCTCTGGTAAATGATTTAAAAGGGTATATGAAACGCCATCCAGTCCTACAGCCGATTTTTTGTTGTTCAACGAGAGAAGGGCATCTTTAAGTTCTTTTAATGTAATTTTTGAATTTATGTACATGTGACTATCAGGGGCAGGATCTGAGTATGCGACGGACTCTTCAATTTTCCGTCTTTCCTCCCTTAATGCAGTAGACAAGCTACTGGAATTACTTGTTTTTGAAAAGAACTGTACAAATTCTTCAGCTTTCTCAGATGACGAAGGAAAGTCTTTATCTTTAATCTTAAGAGGAAATTGTGGTAAATTAAAACCATTTTTCATTTCTCTGATCTTATTCCAAATTTTAGGAAGATCTTTAGGCCTGGAAATTTGTTCAGAGCAAAAATCTGACCAATAGCGCTTTTTGGCTTGGGCTATAACTTTGTTTGAATTAATCTTAGCCATTTTCATATTGTAATGGTCTTCTGGAGATTTAGTTTTTAAATAGAGTTTATACATTTTCTTTTTTTCATTCTTTGCTTCTTCACATAATTGATTCCACCAACTATTTCCAACATGAGTACTTTTGTTTACATTTTTCCAATTTTGGAATGGAATTGTTTGCTGCCTCATGTAGCGCGTCGGTGAAATGGGAATACATATCATTAATATTGACGCATACATTAAACGTGCAATCTTTTCCCATTAAAATCTTCCGGTATTTTACCCAGTTAGCACGTTTGTACATATATCGAGGTATAACGTCGTCTTGTTCTGGTGTGTTATCAAATAGTTCATTTATAACTGTAACAATTGGCAGGTAATCACTTCCGAGGGAGTCAGATGTAACATCCCACATGCTATTAATGACAAGGTCAGGTGATAACAAAGTTAGGTCAATGGCAGAAACCTTATGTTGAGGATTATCCGGAATTCTAGTTGTTCTACCGTCATTTAACAAGACTAATCCGGAGTCAATGACATTTTCTACAAAACGATTGTTAGATACATAGTGACAGTCCTTATCCCAAAATGGAGAATGGGCATTAAAATCCCCCGTGATCAACCATTTCGCATTGTTGTCTAAAGTCCGTAGCCAGTCACTATTTTCACTATTAGGCCCACGTGGATAATACACAGAAAGTATGTTTATAGATGACACAGAGTTAATCTTCACTTTCACAGCCACGCTATAAACACCGTCAGTGCCCTTTGGCACAGGAGGCGGAATGATTTTATAATCCACGTCTTTGCGTACATAAACGGCTGCATAAATCTTTGAGTTATTGTCACAGACGTATGTCACTGGAGGAAAGTGATAATCTTCTAAATTAGGTAATTTACAATTTGCCACATTCAGTGACTGTAAGGCAACAATATGATGCTTATTTACGGATAAATATTGTTGAAGATGAGGATGATTAATATTCACTGATCGACTGTTCCATTGAAGAACAGAAAAACCAGTTTTATGTTGATTTTTGACTTGCATAACTAGTCAAAACCAATAGTAGATAATTATATATATGAAGAAACAAACAAAAAATAAACGAAAATAAAATCAAGATGAAGATAACTTTGGCGAAAGGAAACACACCTATGAACACCTAGCCTATAGTATAAGCGACAGTAAAAACCAATAGAAGAAAGTCGCTACTATATGCAGGTTGACGCTGGTGCATTCACTACTTAAATACAGGATCACCAATCACAAAAATCTCTCAATGGATGGAAATAATTATGGCTGGAGATGTTACCATTCCACCATGGACACTGAGACCGATTGACATGGGGTGTTCCTGAATAATAGAATGGATCATAACTAGTGTTATAGGTGGTGAACGCGTAGTTTTGAGACTTCCTGCTTGGATGACGAGGTTTCCGCTTTTGTGACTCCCAGAGGACATTGTTGACATGTCTGCCGATGTTCCTGGCAAGGATGGAAGAGCCATGTCGATTGGGGATGTACAGTGTCCTTGAAAGTAGGGTTGAATTTGGACTTCAAATTTCCATGATCCAAGAAGGAGATGTTGTTACGACCATACAGCTCAGAGTGAAGCAGAGCGTTCAGGAGATCTATTTTTATTTGAAGGACCTTGTCTTTCACTGGGGCTGTTTTGCTAAGGATGATTTTGCTCTTGGGATATGTTGTCATAATCTCGTCCACGGCTTTTATTAGTTTTTCACAGACAATTCCGGGTTCACTGGTCTTCAAATCGAACAGTCCACAATGTATGACAAAACAATCAAATTGAGCGGTAGATGATTCTTTCAGGAACTGAGAAATGTTGGCTATATAAGAAGTTTTCTTTGTTTCAACAGTGAAACCATATGAATTACCAAGTCTGTGACCATAAACACCATTTAATATTGTGTCGTGTAGAAGGAGAACTGATGGTAGAGCAGTGTTGACTTTTCTTTTTGTGTGTTTTTGGATGTGACGCGAGAGGCAGCTTTCCCGTCCATGTGTTGTTTTGATATCTTTTTCGTCATCGGCTTGACGTCATTTTCCTTGTGCGTCATTTTGTTCCCCATGTCGTTAGATTTGTTTGATCGTTGTTTTGTTGATTTTGTTGTTTTTGTAGGGTTTGGTGGAGTTGCAGATGTTGGTGGTGGGGTGACTGATGTTGTTGTCACCCGTTTAGCTGCCTCTGCATAAGAGATGGGCAGCGGTGACGGACGTGGTTTGTCTGTGTGGTTGGGGTCTGTTTGTGTCCCAACAGACACACAGACCGGCGGCATCCTTCCACTTGAAAGTGCCCCACTGCCCATCTCTTGTACATGGTCACTAACAAGTTTCTCTAAGGACAGAATC
>JAPXFY010000034.1:3181384-3183884 GCA_030674185.1 Monoplex corrugatus
AGACAGACAGACAGACAGACAGACAAGAGACACACCAGCATTAAAAGCTGACGTGTCAGCCGAGATGATACATTACCCCGACACTACAACTTGTGTCAATGTGTGTGTGTGTGTGTGTGTGTTGTGTGTGTGGTGTGTGTGTGTGTGTGTGTGTGTGTGTGTGTGTGTGTGTGGTGTGTGTGTGTGTGTTTGTGTGTGTGTGTGTGTGTGCATACACATAAAATGACAAAGCCCATTACTGATTCAAATTATAGAAAAACAAAATCGCTTGTGCTCTGTTGCCAGACCAGCAACAAGGAAGGAAATACACGCAGGATGAAATGTGAAACAAAACCCAGAGTGGCTTTTCCTCTCACTTTTATTACGCACACAGGTCTCAGAGCAAGTGTTATCAGAAATTCGACAACTCTACGAAATAGTCAAGACTTTCGGATCTGAAAGGTAAGTAAATTTCGGTTTCGCTAGGTTCAGTTTCTGAAGATAACGTCTCCGTGCTTGGACTAAATTCCATACCACTGACTAAATGTTCAAGCTTGTTAGATTTGAGAGCTAAGAAATATCAGTTTCACAAAGTTCAGTTTCTCAAGATAACGTCTACGCGCTGGGAATAAATTCCACACGTACTGACGCCACTGATGCCATGTGATGGAGAAGATTAGGAATGATCATGGCACAATCCTTAAGCCTGCACATAAACCCTATGTGTTGGCAAGCCACTGATGCCATGTGATGGAGAAGATCCAAAATGATCATGGTACAAGACTACACATAAACTGTATGTAATCCATAACAAATGTGAAGCCCGCGTTCAAGCAAACAGGAACCAGGAAAAAAAAGAAAACAGCGAATTTAATACAAGACAAGACAGACACAAGTTTTCGGCCAACCGATCTTTGTAAAGCGTGAGATTACAAACAAACACCAGATACAAAAAATTAGGAGAAAAAGACTGAAACTTTACAGTGTGAGAAAAGGAATAAATTGACTAAAATGACATTTTAGTCAGTTTATTACTTTTCATAGGAGAGGGTATTTCAAGCTGGAAAGTCTAGTTATACGTTAAATGGGGAAGATGCAATGTGATCGTTTATGTTTTGATATTGATCACGGATGTGTCAATAACTTTTCTGACTTCTTTGATATCCAGTTTTGTGTGTGTTTCGACTTTTTTTTTTTCAGGGGGGAGGGGGGGGGGAGGGAAGGGGGTAAGTGTTTCAGGTAAGAAAGCGTGTTGTGTGTCGTAAAGGTAAAATACGTAACACGACTTCAAAGCTTCAAAACACATTATCACTCAGATAGTATCATTAGGTCCCCACTGGACAGCTAGTTCTCCCTACTTCAATTTCATAACTTCAGAACACTTAAGTATTCCAGTTAACTAGCTTAGGTCCCCTGGACCTGTCTTATAGCTAGTCCTTGTTAATCTACACATAGAACACAAAACTCTACACATAGAACACAAAACTCTATACATAGAACACAAAACTCTACACATAGAACACAATACTTCAAATCACTGTGATTGCTTAGAACAGTAGTATCAGGTCCTAAATGGCCGGTGTTATAGCTAGTTCTTTCTATTCTATTACATGTGTGTTATGGTCAGTTTAAACGGTTTTTTGTGTTCTTGTTGTGTGTGATGTGTGTGTGTTAGTGTTGTGTGTGTGTGTGTGTGTGTGTGTGTGGGTGCGTGTGTGTGTGTGTGTGTGTGCGTGTGTGTGGTGCGTGCGTGTGTTGTGTGTGTGTGTGTGTGTGTGTACGTGTGTGTGTGGTGTGTGTGTGTGTGTGTCGTGTGTGTGTGTGTTGTCGTGTGTGTGGTGTGGATGTGGGTGGATGGGTGGGTGGGTGTGCGTATGTGTGGGTGTGTGTGTGTGTGTGTGTGTGTGTGTGGATGGGGGTGGGTCATTGATTTCGTGTTCATTCAGGTAAAGGGGTACCAGAGTTTCTGGGTAGGCTAGGCAGTTGCGTTCTTTTCCAGTGCTCGTAAATGTCTCGACAGAATCGTTATTATATTCATAATCATATTCATGTTCATATTCATATTCATATTTACATTTACATTTACATTCATATTCATATTCATATTCATATTCATTCATATTCATATTCATATTCATGTTCATGTTCATGTTCATGTTCATGTCCATATTCATATTCACGTTCATGTTCATATATTTTCAAATTCGTATTCTTAGTTATAATCCATGTTCATGTGTATATTCATGATTATGTTTATGCTTATGTCCATAATCATAGCCATGTTCATATTCGCATTCGTATTCGTATTCATGTTCATGTGCGGATTCATATTCATTTCTTTTTGCCGCAATTGATTTACCATGTGGAACTCGGGATGCTCTCCCCGTTGAGAGCGCGTCGCCGCGGTCTAGCGCCACTTTCTTTTTATTCTTTGACCGAGACTTTAGAAAGACAAGACGACGAACTGGCCTTCAAGTGGAGGGACCTGTAAAATGAATCTACCTCTTCAATACCTTTCTAC
>JAPXFY010000034.1:3191384-3196384 GCA_030674185.1 Monoplex corrugatus
TATATATATATATATATATATATAGGTAGAAAGAAACTCTAGGGAGAGCTAGACAACAGAAGGTCTTCAGAGAAGTAACCCCTTTAGACAAGTGTTTCGGCCCTGAATTCCTTACACTCTCGGGGGGCCGGGCCACATCCAGGTCATGACTCCTGGATGCCCTTCTGCTGTTGTCTTTTTTTTTTTTTTTTTTTTCCCACGCCGGGGATCGAACCTGGGCGATTCTGCGCTTCAGAACTGCGGTACGCGGTTTTACCAATGTGCTAACGGGGCACACATCATCTGTAGGGAATTTAATCCTTATGAAGTTCACTTTTTTCGTTCCTCCTTGCCCAGATCCAGCTTGAGCTCCTTTCTGCTGCCTCTGCCATCGCTTTAAGGGCTCTAGTCCTCTTCTTCCCAGAAATGGCGAGTTGTTTCATGAGATCATAAGCGGAGGTGCCCACAAACCCTCTTGCCCCGACCTCTATGGCGAAGATTTTGACCCGCAGACCTGCTTTCTTCAGGGTGCTGGCAAGACCGGCGTATTTTTCGGTCTTGTAGATATGTGCTTCTTCCATTCTGCTTTCGTATGGCACAGTGAGTTCTATCAGAATCACTTGTTTCGAGGAGTCAGAGTGGAGAGCGATGTCTGGTCTCATGCCTGTCTTGCTGATGACATCTGGGTAATTTCTCCACTCTGGGAGGTCTGCTGTACACTCCCAGTCGACTGCTCCATCCAGAAGACCCTTTGGCAATGTGCTGGTTGTCATAGCACTTTCGGGCCAGACCTGTTTCCCTCCTGCTTTGTAGAACGTTGTCATAGCAATTGGTGCGTTTGGGGTCATGGTTTTTTCGCTAACCACATCTGTGATCACTTTCAGAACTTGGTTGTGCCTCCATGTATACCTTCCTTGGGCTAGCGCTACTTTGCAAGAGCTTAGGACATGTTCCACTGTTTGTTTCTTCTGACAGAGCGGACATGCTGGGTCGTCTGCTTTCCCCCATTTCACTAAGTTTGCATTCGAGGGGAGCAGGTCATATACAGATCTGAGGAGGAAGCTTATCCTTAGAGGAGCCATGTGCCACATATCGTTCCAGCTGAGACTTCTTTGGAGTGCACTGTCCCATGTTGTCCATTGCCCCTGTTGACCTTGCTGGACTGCCTTCTGCACTCTTTTGACATCTTCTTCTTCCTTCAACTCCTGTATGATCATGTCTCTTTTTTCCTTCCCTTTGGCTTTGGACCACCACTGCATTTTTGTTGCTCCCAGTCCCTGTCTGTTGGTTTGCGTGTGTCCAATTATTTCTTTGATGCTGAGGTTTCTCTTGGCATTGTTTACAGCCTCTTGGACTTTCCACTTTCTGCCAGTTCTCAGCTTTGGATGAACTGATCTCACGATATTGTCTTCCGATTCCTCCAGCATGCTCAACAGTCATGCTTTTCCAACTTTGTATTCCTCCACTATGGATTTGAGAGGTAGCTTCAGCATTGCTTGACGACAGTAGAATGCAACATCAGTGAGACCAGGTGGGACACCGAGCCATTTTCTTGTGTATTTGTTGATTTTGGCTTCCATTGCTTCGACTGTGCTGGTGCAAATGTCATAGATTAGCAGTGGCCACAGCAGCTTTGGTATCAGCATGAACTGTAGACACCAGACTTTGTATTTGCCTGGCAGTCCGCAGTTATCTATTTTCTTCAGGCCTTCTTCTGCTGTTTGCTTGGTTTCACATCCCCTTTGTGTGTCTTTCAGGGAGTCATCATACCATCTTCCGAGACTTTTTACTGGCTCTTCTGTGACAGTGGGGATGGCTTGGTTGGCTACCATGAATTTGACTGAATCTGCCACTTTTCCTTTTCGCAGTGAGAGACTTCGGGATTTCTTAGGTTTGAACTCTTCTTGAAGAGGCCACCAGCTCATCCAGCTGCTTTAAGATTTGGTGTGTCTCTTCCTCATCCGTGGACAAGACTGTTGTGTCATCCATGAAAGCTTTCAGAGGAGGCATCTGGTATCCATCTCCCAGATTCACTGGACCTGAACTCTTCATTGCAGCTTTCAAGATGACTTCCATTGCCAACACGAACAGTATGGGAGAGATTGCACAGCCCATTGCAATGCCCACCTCTAGGTCTATCCAGTCCGTGGTGTATTCTTTGGTAGAGAACCGCATTGAGAACCCTTGGAAATACTTCCTCAGCATTGTTCGGATGTTTTCTGGGATGTGATACATTTCAAGAGCCAGCTGGATCATATCGTGTGGAACTGATCCATATGCATTCGCCAGATCAAGCCAAACTACGTCAATGTCTCTCTTCTCTGTTCTTGCTTTTTGGATGGCATCCCAAATCAACGTGGCATGTTCCAAGCATCCAGGCATTCCTGGTATGCCTCCCTTTTGGACTGACATATCCAGATACTTGTTTTCAGTCAGGTATTTTGTCAATCTTGCTGCCATAACAGAGAAGAAGATTTTCCCCTCGACGTTCAGAAGTGATATTGGCCTGAACTGATTGATGCTGCTGGAGTTCTGCTCCTTCGGAATGTACACTCCTTCAGCTCTCATCCATTGGTCGCTGATCTTCTGGTTCCTCCATGCTGATCGAATCATCTTGTGGAGCCACTCGAGCACTTTTGGGCATTTCTTGTAGAGCAGGTATGGTATTCCGTTTGGTCCAGGTGCTGACTTGGCTCTGGCTTTCTTTACTACGTTCTTCACTTCATCCAGTGTTGGTGGTTTGTTATTGAATTTTCCTTCTGGCGCTGCAGGCCAAACCAGATTCTGGATTTCAAGTGGTGCCTCGCGCTGAGAATCGGAATATGTTTCCCTGAGATGCTGCTCTAGGGTTTCCTTGCCCACTGTGAGAGTCCCTGATTTGGGTTGTTCAAACAGCTTTCTTGAAAAGTCAAAGGGATCTTTGAAGAAACGATCTTGAGTCTTCTTCTTTTTGCTTTTTCTTCGCCTTGCTGATTCCACTTTGCTGAGAGCATTGTGTTTGGCCTTCAGATCTTTCCAGAGTTCCAGGAGCCCTTGCTTCTCGAATTCTGAGGCAGTTTTCATTCGCTTTTTAAGCTTCCTTTTCTCCCTCCGGATGCTCTCCATCTGTTGCTGTCTTCTGGATTTCTGGGGAGGCGTTTTTGTCTTTGGCTGCTTCACTCCATAAGTGTCCCTGCAGATAGAGTATATGATGTCTCCGTATGTGTCAAGTTTGTGTTCCAGCATACTGTTCCCTATTAGCGCATTCAGCTTAAGGACAAGTTCCTCATCTAATTTCTCCCATTGTTCTTTTGCACCGGCAGGCGGCAAATTGAGTTTTCCACGTTTGGCGTTAAGAGCTTGTGCAAAATCCGCATCAGAACCGTCAGCGTGGATGTCCTTGGCACTATGGTTTAATTCCTGGCCTTGGTCATCCAACGTCTCACCTGCTATCGCAGTGCGCTGCTGCTGGTTCGTATGTGTCTTCAAACAGCCCATTTTTGTCCTGTGGATCTTCATGCCGCGTTTGGTGGTGAATCTCCTTCCACACGCACACGGAAATTCCAACTGGTCATTAATCATGGTCCGTTGTGCGTTTCCAGTCGTGATGGAGTCAGTGCCGATGGATTCATCATTCTCTCCCCCTTTCGGTGAATCCTGGGAGCATCTTTCATTTGAAAAACTCGTGGCATATATATAATATATATATAGTGAACCTCGAATTCAAAGAGCTCGGATTAAACGAGACCTCGCATCCAACGAGGTACATTTTAATCCCCGTTTTATTCCTTATAAACTGTTAGTAAAATTAATCGGATCGAACGAGCACCAAAATAGTCAGCCTCGGCTCTAACGAGCATAACCATGGCTGGTTGAATGAACCAGTTGAATCACTTTTTTCCCCCTTTCTTTATTCGGTTTGCATCACTGCCTGGCGTGATGAGAACAACAGGGGCCCGCTAGTTTGCGAGGCGGCGCAGAGGAGGGAGAAGGGGGGGGGGGGGGTTATAAGCCAAGGCGGAGAGTGAAGGACAAGCAAGACCAGGCCTGCGTTCGCAAGGAAAGTGCTCGCGTGCACTTCGTCCAACGACCAATCAGAACAACCGTTTTCGAAGGCGGCCTCGCTTAGCGTCGTTACGCGCTGGGTGCTTGAACGCGGCACTGACATTGAAGCATCCGTCACGGCAACAAACTGCACACTAAGTCGATTGTGTACCGGTAGTTCTTTTGCCTTTCCCTTTATCACATGCTCCCCTCGCATTCAACGACACCTCGGATCCAACGAGAATAACCATCAGTCCCGACGATCTCGTTCTATCCGAGGTTTACTGTATATATATATATATATATATATAGAGAGAGAGAGAGAGAGAGCTCGGAACTTCAACGGCCCCCCCATTCATGGGGGAGAATCAGTACACACATATTTGTCATTAACTATATTTCCTGTTGAGTCATTTGGTTAGTGTGCCAATCAGCAATTGTTCTAAATCATCATCTTCTGAAATAACAGGGAAATAGTCTTGTTTTATCTGATTGTACCATTGTCATTTAAACAGAAAATGTATTTCGCTTTCTACTGTGTTTGGACATACTGGACAGGAGGTGTTTTCAGTTTTTAGTGAAAAGCGGTATCTAAGCTACGCACAAAAAGTTAAGGATCACTTGCACAAAAATTCATAATTTTCAAAATAAGAAAGCCAATGCGTTGAAGTTTGGCAAACATTTAATTCCATGCTTTAGTGATAACGATACACAATTGCCTTCAATTTCGAGCAATCGTTTGGTGTGTACATTTGATCAAAGTGGGTACGTATCGAAATTTGATTTCCCAAAGTCATTGAAATCACAAGACAGGGCATTCTGATGCTCCCAAAAGTTCAGTAATGCGTGTAACCGCCATGGCTGTTCTGGCACTCGACGCAGCGAGTCCTCATCGAGTTGACCAGGTTGGTGAAGATCCTCTGTGGAAGCGCCTGCCACTCAGCCTGCAGCATCTGGTAGAGGTGTTGGGCATCCCTGGGAGGGGGGTGGTTGCTCCT
>JAPXFY010000034.1:3201384-3221384 GCA_030674185.1 Monoplex corrugatus
TCTCTCTCTGTCTCTCTCTCTCTTTGTGTCTGTCTGTCCCTTTCTCTCTCTTTCTGTCTGTCTCTGTGTCTCTCTCTTTCAGTCCGTCTATCTGTCTCTTTCTCTCTTTGTCTCTATTTGTCTCTCTCTTTGTCTGTCTGTCTGTCTTTTTGGTTTTTCTGTCTCTCTCCCTGTGTATCTTTCTCTGTCTGTGTCTCTCTCTCTCGTTGTCTCTGTGTCTCTTTCTCTGTCTGTCTGTCTGTCTCTCAGTCTGTCTCTCTCTCCCTCCCTCTCCCTGTCTATTTCTCTGTCTCCATCTCTGTCTGTCTGTCTCTTTCTTTCTCTCTCTCTCTCTCTGTATCTCTTTCTCTTTCTTTGTCTCTGTCTGTCTGTTTCTCTCTTCTCTCTCTCCCTCTTTATCTCTGTGTCTCTCTGTCTGTGTGTCTCTTTATCTGTCTGTCTCTCTTTCTCTCTCTGTGTCTCTGTCTGTCTCTGTCTCTCTCCCTCTTTCTCTCTGTGTCTCTCTGTCTGTCTCTCTTTCTCTGTCTCTCTCTCTCTCTGTCACTCTCTCTCTCTGTGTCACTCGCTTTCTGTGTAACTCTCTATGTCTATCTCTCTCTCTCCCTCCCTCCCTCTGTCAGTTAGGACATTATTAAAGTCAACACACGTAGGTTGCTCTAAGAGAGACGTACAATGCATAGAAAAAGCTTACATCATCAGTGCTACTCACAAAAGTGTACGTAATATGCAAGGACATTCTCTCTCTCTCTCTCTCTCTCTCTCTCTCTCTCTCTCTCTCTCTCTCTCTCTCTCTCTCTCTCTGTGTGTCAGTTATGGCATTATCAAAGTCAACAACATACCAGCCCTAGGTTGTTTTAAGAGAGATGCACAATGCATAGAAAAAAGCTTACACCATCATTGGAACCAACAAAATTCTACGTAATATGAAAAGAAACTGTTTCTGTCTGTCTGTCTGTCTGTCTGTCTGTTTGTCTGTCTGTCTGTCTGTCTGTCTGTGTCTGTCTGTTACACTTTTAAAAAAAATGAGAAAAAACAGAAACTCAATGTCAAAGAGTGAATGCCGATAGTAGAAGTGTGACGTCAAAATGTGTCTGATAATAGAAGTGTGACGTCAAAATGTGTCTGTTGATTCAGCTACTCTCCCCTGTTGGCTCTTGAAGATTAGTTTGTGATTCACTCGATAATGAATCGGGAACATTTGTTTTGGTTTATGTTAGGCCTAACACTGATATTATATGTTTAAGTTGTCTTTCCCATCCATAAACGCAGGAAGGCGTGGTCTCTTGGCACTGCTAAGATTTGTATGGGAAATTTGTTCACCATTTTGAGACTTCATTTCTGCCATTCTCAGTTCAAATTCTCTCTGTTTTTCTTTTCTTTCTCTTTGCTTACCAAGTGAAGTCTTCTTAATGCTCTTTCAGTAGCTTGTTCTTCTTGTTCTATTTCTTGCTGTCTTCTTTTCTCTTCTATTTCTTTCTATTTTTTTTTCTCTTCTTTCTTCTTTCTTCTTTTCTTCTTTTTTCTTTCTTTTCTTTCTTTTCTTCTTTTCCTTTCTTTCTTTTTCTTTTCTTCTTCTTCTATCTCTTTCTTCTTTTCTTTTTTTCTTTTTCTTTTCTTCTTCTTCTTTCTTGTCTTCTCTTTTCTTTCTTCTTTTCTTTCTTTCTTTTTCTTTCTTCTTTCTTCTTCTTTTTCTTTTTCTTCTCTTCTTTTTCTTTTTTCTCTTCTTCTTTCTTCTTTCTTCTTCTTCTTCTTTTTCTTCTTTCTTCTTTCTTTTCTTCCCTTTCTTCTTTCTTCACTTCTTTTCTCTTCTTTTTCTCTCTTCTCTTTCTTTTTTCTTTCTTCTTTTCTTTTTTCTCTTTCTTCTTTTCTCTTTCCTTTTTCTTCTTTTTTTCTTCTCTTCTTCTTCTTTTCTTTTCTTCTTTCTTTTCTTCTTTTCTTTGTTTTCTTCTTTTTCTTCGTCTTTTTTCTTTCTTCTTCTTTCTTTCTCTCTTCTTTTCTTCTTCTTTTCTTTCTTTCTTCTTTTCTCTTTTTTCTTCTTTCTCTATTCTTTTTCTTATCTTATTTCTTTCTTTTTCCTCTTCTCTTTCTTCTTTCTCTTCTTTCTTTCTTCTTTCCTTTTCCTCTTTTCTTTCTTCTTTCTTCTTCTTCTTTTACCTTTTTCTTCTTTTCTTTCCTTTTTCTCTTCTATTTCTTCTTTCTTTCTTCTTTCTTTCTATTTTCTTCTTCTCTTTTCTTTCTTCTTTCTTTTCTTCTCTTCTTTTCTTATCTTCTTTTTCTTTTCTTTTCTTTTCTTCTTCTTTCTTTCTTTCTCTTTCTTTCTTTCTTCTTCTCTTCTTTTCTTTCTTTTCTCTTCTTCTTCTTTTCTCTTCTTTTCTCCTTCTTTCTTTTCTTCTCTTCTTTTCTCTTTCTTCTTTCTTCTTCTTTTCTTTCTCTTTCCTTCTTCTTTCTTTTTCTTCTTTCTTTTTTCTTCTTTTTTCTTTCTTTCTTTCTTTCTTTTTCTTCTTCTTTCTTTTCTTTTTTTCTTCTTTTTCTTTCTTCTTCTTTCTTTTCTTTTCTTTCTCTTTTTCTTCTTCTTCTTTTTTCTTTTTTCTTTTCTTTCTTTTCTTTCTTCTTTCTTTTTCTCTTCTCTCTTCTTCTTCTTTTCTTCTTTCTTCTCTCTTCTTCTTTCTTCTTTTCTCTTTCTTCTTTTCTTTCTTTCTTCTCTTTTCTTCTTTTTTTTTTCTTCTTTCTTCTTCTTTTCTTCTTTTCTTCTTCTTCTTTTCTTTCTTCTTTTCTTCTTTTTCTTTCTTTTTTCTTCTCTCTTCTTTCTTCTTTTTCTTTCTTCTTCTCTTCTTCTCTTCTTCTTCTTCTTTTCTTCTTTCTTCTTCTTTCTTTTCTTTTTCTTCTTTTTTCTCCTTTCTTTTTTCTTTTCCTTTTTTCTTTTTTTTCTCTTCTTTTTTCTTTTCTTTTTCTTTTTTTTTTTCTTTCTTTTTTCTTTTTCTTTTCTTTCTCTTTCTTCTTCCTCTTCTTTTCTTTCTCTTCTCTTCTTCTCTTCTTCTTCTTCTCTCTTCTTCTTCTTCTTCCTCTTCTTTTTTCTTTCTCTTTCTTCTTCTTTCTTTCTTTCTCTTTTCTTCTTTTTCTTTCTCCCTCTTCTCTTTCTCTCTTCTCTTTTTTCTTTCTCTTTTTTTTTTCTTCTTCTCTTCTTCTCTCCTTCTCTCTTCTTTCTTTTTCTTCTTTTTCTTCTTCTTCTCTCTTTTTCTTTTTCTTCTCTTTTTCCTTTTCTTCGTCTTCTTTTCTCTTCTTTGTCCTCTTTCTTTCTTTTCTCTTCTCTTTTTTTTCTGCTTTCTTCTTCTTTCTCTTTTCTTTTTTCTTTGCTCTTTTTTTCTTTCTTGTCTTCTTTCTTCTTTGTCTCTTCTCCTTTTTTTTCTTCTTTTCTTTTTCTCTTTTCTTTCTTTCTTCTTTTCTCTTTCTTTTTTTTTCTTCTCCTTCTCTTTCTTGCTTCTTCTTTTCTTATCTCTCTCTTTTTTTCTCTTCCTTCTTTCTTTCTTTCTTCTTTTCTCTTCTCTCTTCTTCTTTTCTTCTTTCTTTTTTTTTGCTCTTTTTTCTTTCTTCTCTCTTTCTTTCTGTTCTTTCTCTTCTTCTCTCTCTTTCCTTTTCTTTGTCTCTTTTTTTCTTTCTTCTCTTTCCTTCTTTTCCTTTTTTTCTTCTTTTGCTTCTTTTTTCTCTTTTTTTTTTTTTTCTTTTTCTTTTTCTTTTTCAGCTTCTTCCTTTTCTTTCTTTCTTTCTTTCTTCTTTCTTCTTTTCTTCTTTCTTTTTCTTTCTTTCTTTTTTTCTCTTCTTTTTCTTCTTTTCTTTTTCTTTTTTCTTTCTTTTCTTCTTTTCCTTCTTCTTTTTGCTTGCTTTTCCTTTCTTTTTCTTTCTTTCTCTTTTTCTTTTCTTCTTTCTTTCTTCTTCTTTCCTCGTTCTTGCTTCTTTCTTCTTCTCTTTTCCTTCTTTTCTTTTTTCTTTTCTTCTTTCTTCTTCTTTCTTTCTTTTTCTTCTTTTCTTTCTTTTCTTCTTTTCTTTTCTTCTTCTTTCTTCCTTCTTCTTCTCTTTTCTTCTTTTTCTTTTTTCTTTTTCCTTCTTTTTTTTTTTCTTTCTTTTTTTTTTTCTTCTTTTTTTTTTTTCTTTTCTTTTTCTTCTTCTTCTCCTCTTTTTTTTTTTTTTCTTCTTTTTCTTCTTTCTTTTCTTCTTCTTTCCTCTTCTTTTCTTTCTTTTCTTTCTTTTCTTCTTTCCTTCTTTTTTCTCTTCCTTTTCTTTTTTTCCTTTTTTTTCTTCTCTTTTCTTTCTTCTTTCTTTTCTTCTTTCTTTTTTTCTTTCTTTCTTCTTCTTTTCTTTTTCTTCTCTTTCTTTTTTTTTTCTTCTTCTTTTTCTTTTTTTCCTTTTCTTTCTCTTTCTTTTCTTCTTTTTTCTTTTCTTCTTTTTTTCTTCTTTCTCTTTTTTTTTTTTTCTTTTTTTTTTTCTTCTTTTTCTTTTTTCTTCTTCTTCTTCTTCTCTTTTCTTCTTTCTTCTCTCTTTTCTTTTTTTTTTTTTTCTTCTGTCTTCTTTCTTTTTCTTTTTTTTTTTTTTTCTTTCTTTTTTCTTTCCCTTTTTTTTTTTTTTTTTTTTTTTTTTTTTTTTTTTTTTTTTTTTTTTTTTTCTTTCTTCTCTCTTCTTTTCTTTTTCTTTTTTTTTTCTTTTCTTTTCTTTTTCTTTTTTTTCTTTTTTCTTTTTTCTTTTCTTCTTCTTTTCTTCTTTTTCTTCTTTCTTTTCTTTCTTCTTTCTTCTTTTCTTTTTTCTTTTCTTTTCTTCTTTTTCTTCTTTTTTTCTTCTTTTCTTTTTTCTTTTCGTCTTCTTTCCTTTTTCTTTCTTTTCTTCTTCTTTTCTTTCTTTCTTTTCTTTCTCTTCTTTCTTTCTTCTTTCTTTTTCTTTCTTTTCTTTCTTCTTCTTTTTTCTTCTTCTTTTCTTTTTTTCTTTTCTTTTTCTTTCTTCCTTTCTCTTCTTTCTTTCTTCTTTCTTTTCTTTTTCTTTTTTTCTTTTCTTCTTTTCTCTTTTTCTTTTCTTTCTTTCTTCTTCTTTCTTTCTTTTCTTTCTTTCTTCTTTTCTTTCTTTTCTTTTCTTCTTTTCTTTTTCTTTCTCTTCTTTCTTCTTCTTTTCTTTTCTTCTTCTTTCTCTTCTTTCTTCTTCTTTTTTTCTTCTTCTTTCTTTTCTTCTTTTCTTTTTCTTTTCTTCTTCTTCTCTTTCCTTTTTTTTTTTTTTCTTTTTCTTCTTCTTCTTTTTCTTCTTTTTCTTTTTCTTTTTTCTCTTCTTTTTCTTTCTTTTTTCTTCTTTTCTTCTTTTTTTTTCTCTTCTTTCTTTTTCTCTTCTTTTCTCTTCTTCTCTTCTTTCTTTGTTTCTTTTCTTTGTTCTTTTTCTTTTTTCTTTTCCTTCTTTTCTTTCTTTTTCTTCTTTTTTCTTTTTCTCTTTCTTTTATTTTCTTTTTTTCTTCTTTTCTTTTCTTTTTTCTCTTTCTTTTCTTTTTCTTTCTTTTTTCTTTTTTTTTTCTCTTTTCTTTTTTTTTTGTCTTCTTTTCTTTTTTTCTTTTTTCTTTCTTTTTCTTTCTATTTCTTTTTTTTCTTCTTTTCTCTTTTTTTTTCTTTTCTTTTTCTTTTTCTTTTTCTTCTTTTCTTTTTCTTTCTTTTTTCTTGCTTTTTCTTCTTTTTCTTCTTCTTTTTTTCTTCTTCTTTTTTCTTTTTCTTTTTTCTTTTTTCTTTTCTTTCTTTCTTTTTCTTCTGTCTTCTTTTCTCTTTTCTTTCTTCTTTCTTCTTTTCTCTTTTTCTTTTTTTCTTCTTTCTCTTTTCTTTCTTTTTTTTCTCTCTTCTTCTCTTTCTCTTTTTTTCTTCTTTCTTTTTTTTTTTCTTCTTTTTTTCTTTCTTTTTTCTTTCTTTTTCTTTTTTCTTTTCTTTCTTTCTTTTCTTTTTCTTTTTTTTTCTTTCTTTTTCTTTCTTTTTTTTTCTTTTTTCTTCTCTTTTTTCTTTTCTCTTCTTCTTTTCTTTTTCTTGCTTCTTTTTTTCTTCTTCTTCTTCTTTCTTTCTTTTCTTCTTTCTTTCTTCTTCTTTTCTTCTTTCTTCTTTCTTCCTTTTTTTTTTTTTCTTTCTTTCTTCTGTCTTCTTTTCTCTTCTTTCTTTTCTTTTCTTCTTTCTCTTCTTCTCTCTTTCTTCTTTTCTTCTTTTCCTCTTGCTTCTTTTTCTTCTTCTTCTTTTTCTTTTCTTTCTTTTCTTCTTTTTGTTTTCTTTTCCTCTTTTCTCTTCTATTTCTTGTTGTTCTTCTTTTCTCTTCTATTTCTATTTCTTGCTGTCCTCTTTTCTCTTCTATTTCTTGCTGTCTTCTTTTCTCTTCTATTTCTTGCTGTCTTCTTTTCTCTTCTATTTCTTGTTGTCTTCTTTTCTCTTCTATTTCTTGTTGTCTTCTTTTCTCTTCTATTTCTATTTCTTGCTGTCTTCTTTTCTCTTCTATTTCTTGCTGTCTCTTTTCTCTTCTATTTCTTGCTGTCCTCTTTTCTCTTCTATTTCTTGCTGTCTTCTTTTCTCTTCTAGTTCTTGCTGTCTTATTTTCTCGTCTTGCTGTAGCACGAAACTTTGGAGGGCTTCACCCCTTAGACCCAGTTCTCTGCCTAGTTCGATGTATTCCATGGTGATCAACGGCAATCAGTCTTTGGAACTGTAGACTCAAAAAATCACCACAAACTACCACTAGGCCTAGATCTACTGTCCCAAGTAGCTGTCTCAGTGGCCTCTTCTTTCAATCACAGGCGATAGATCTAGTTTCCTTAACTAATCTTCCCTGGACTGAATCAACACACTGCTTACAATCCACTGTGTAAATTCACTTTCTAAAGTTCTGATGATCTGTTCCTATACCCTAGTCAAGTGCCATCATAATCGAAGTCAACACAGTGCAGATCTAAACTGCGCCATCAAATTCGTTTAAACACTTGTGGTAGTATGAAGTCTCTGGATAGATGAACGATGCGTAGATCCTTTGGCTTGGTCCCCAAATGTCACATGTAATGATGTAGGTGACTGGCAGTGTCTTGCAGTTTATGCAGGTTCATGAAAATCTAGCAGTTGATCATTCTTCTGAGAGACAAGATACACCAGTCCAGGTTAAACGAAAACTGGAAAATGATCCTTTGTTTGAAGAACGTAGAAAATGAAACTCCTAGTTTGCAGAATCTTCTTCAGCCCTCAAATCTACACACACAGCAACTCCACAAATCTACAGCAACTTCTCTGTCTCTGACAGCAGGCTTACACTTCAACTCTTCCAATCGCTCCCTCTCTCTCTCTCTCTCCGTCTCTCTCGACCCACAGTCACGCTTTATTTATAACATCATGGAAAGTTCCCAAATATCTTTGGCTTTTACCTAGATTTTCAGCCAATCATAGCCGCATTCTAGAACCTTCCCTTTCTAGAATATTCTGTAGTTGTAGCCAATCATTGTACAGGTTAATTGTTTACGATTTCCAGAACATTCTAGAAAGATCTAATGTATTCTACGTTTTTCTTGTCATTTCTAGATTGTTCCGAAGGTTTCTACAAATTTCTATACAGCAAAATCAAGCCTAGACATATAATGTGTCAGTGTTAACATAAACCAAAACAAATGTTCTCGATTCATTATCAAGTGAATCACAAAGTAATCTTCAAGAGCCAACATCGGAGAGCAGCTGAATCAGAGACACATTTTGATGTCAGACTTGTCTTATGGACATTCACACTTTCACATTGAGTTCCTGTTTTCTCCTTTTTTTGTTTTGTTTTGTTTTCTTGATTGTAACACTGTCTGTCTCTGTGTCTGTGTCTGTCTGTCTCTGTGTCTGTCTGACTCTGTCTCTGTCTAATTGTCTGTCTGTCTCTGTGTCTGCGTCTGTCTGTCTCTATGTCTGTCTGACTCTGTCTCTGTTTAATTGTCTGTCTGTCTGTCTCTCTCTCTCTCTCTCTCTCTCTCTCTCTCTCTCTCTTACTTCTGTCACTCTTTGTGCCCCCTCTCTCTCTTGTACTTCAATTGACACAACTGGCAACAACACGGATGTAGATATCTGTGTACAAACTACATAACTCTTTCTTTGCCCATATACGTAGTGTGTGCAGTAAGGAAACAGCTGCATGAATCAGATCAGAAATCGATCATAAACTATATAAAGAAATTCAATCAATTTCATTGTATGGTTCAGAAATAGAGGGTTAAGAGAAAGCAACTTTGATGATTAAGTTGTTTAATTGTTTATGTTGAAAAATTATTTAGGAGTTAACAGTAGAACATCATACGATTTCAAACATAGTGAGTTCGCAAGATTTCCCTTAACTGTAAACTCAAGCGTTTGTTGCATTCGGTACTGGCTAAAACTAACGAAAATGAATGAAGAATGATTGCCTTATAAGGCATATAACATGCTATTGAATTTAGTTAGCAGAGAAAGAAAAAAAAAAAAAGAAAACGTGGGCCTCAAAAGCCCGTGATATACTAAATACTTACGGATTTTCATACGTCTGGGAAAATCAGGGTGTGGGCTGCATAAAGTCTTTCATGAAAACAAAACAAAACAAACAGACAAAAAAAATCCGTTCAAACAACGATAAGTTGATTGTAGATGGCAAAACTTGGATTATCATATCAGTACTAGTGGCGTTTTTGCACAGTTTAGAAAGTTAGAAACAATCTCATGAGGTTGAAGCATACTTGTTGTTGGATTCTAACAGATTTATCAGATACGTGTTCACAAGATTTAGGATTGGTATGTCCGACTTATCAGTGCATAGATTAAGATATAAAAGACGTGATAAAGAGGCAACGGAATGCCCATTATGTAACAGTATTACTGAAAATGAAAATCACTTTATTCTATGTTGTCCAGCCCTTGAGGATCTGAGATGCCTAATTCAGCCAAAATACTACGATAAACCAGATGATTCCAGATGATGGTGATGGCTTCAAATAATGAGCGTAAAATTAGAAATCTGGCAAAATACGTCTATAAAGCTTTTAAGAAAAGAGAGTTTGCCTTATCATAAAGTTAGGTCGGATAGATGTATCCGCTACTGGTAACCTGGAACCCAGTACTACCTGTCACAGGGTCGAAGTGCTGGCGACTAAACCAGCAACCCCACCAGTCCTGTCAGGAGGATGGTGAGGAGGGTGGCTAGAAACCCTGGTGGAAATAAATTAGATCCATCAAAGGGCGCCAGCTCTGGAGAGCTACCCGCGGCCATCTAGCTAAGGGAGTAAACCCTGACAGTAAATCCGGTGTGGGACCCCTAAGGCGGTTGGATGGCAAACTTTGTCACTTTCCGGCAGCTCCTGCGGCCGCGTTGGCACCAAAATGTAACAGCCCTGCTGTTCCTTTGGATCTGTCAGCGAGGTGGAGAGGGGGGGGGGGGGGGGCAAGTTGCATGGGCAACAGCCTGTCTTCCATATTACACTGCCCAGGCTTACATCCGTCCATTCATCCACAAACACTCTGCACCTACGACCTGGAGAGGACACTCCAGCCTCGCTACTAACACTAGTGTCGGCACAACACGGGAAGCAACAGATACCGGTGATAAGTCATTGCTCAACTGGCGTAGAGCTGACGCCAGGGGTTGCTTTTGACGGTGGGCGAGACCTTCGTGTCTTACTGGACAGCTACCGTCCACCTAAGCTGGGCAGCCCCCAGCCAGTTAGGTGCTGTCCCGCCACGACCTGACTTCTTCATTGGGTGCATGAAGATTAGGAGAAAATCTGACAAGCAGGTCGTTAATTACCGCACCAAACAAAAAGAAAAATTCAAATTCAAGAAACGGATCAGGAAAAGGATCAGCAGTGAAACTGGGCTGTTGGAATGTCCGAACAATGATGCCTGGGCTCTCCCAAGATCTGCAAGACATCAGCGACGCCAGAAAAACCGCCGTCGTAAACAGCGAACTAAAGAGGCTCAATGTGGACATTGCCACTCTGCAGGAAACACGGCTGGCTGACTCAGGAACACTAAAGGAAAGGGACTACACCTTCTTCTGGCAAGGAAAGAGTTCTGATGCCCCAAGAGAGCACGGAGTAGGCTTTGCAGTAAGGAACAGCCAGCTGAACATGATTGAACCAGGCAGCGGCGGTTCAGAATGACTCTTGACTCTCCGCCTCAACACCATCGAAGGCTGTCACTCTCATCAGCGTTTATGCCCCAACTCTGTCCGCCTCTCCAGACACCAAGGATGAGTTCTACGAAAATCTTGTATCAACCGAGGAATGTATGATGGCATCAAGAAGGCACTGGGACCAACACAGTGCAAGATCGCCCCCCTCAAATCCTCTACTGGGGAAGTAATTAGCGATCCTAGCCAACAGATGGAAAGATGGGCGGAACACTACTCCGACCTCTACTCCACACAGAACATGGTGTCCCCCTTAGCCCTCGATGCCATCAAGTGCATGCCGGTAATGGAAGAACTTGACACAGAGCCAACTGCGGACGAACTCAGCAAGGCCATTGATAGCCTGGCATCAGGGAAGGCACCTGGCAACGACGGAATTCACCCAGACCTCATCAAGCACTGCAAGACTTCTCTTCTGCACCCTTTGCACGCAGTTCTCTGTCAGTGCTGGAATGAGGGAGCTGTACCACAAGACATGAGGGACGTCAAGATCGTCACCCTGTACAAAAACAAGGGCGAAAGGAGCGACTGCAACAACTACAGAGGTATCTCGCTCCTCAGCATTGTTGGCAAAGTCTATGCTCGGGTCCTCCTAATCCGCCTGCAGAAACTGGCTGAACGCGTCTACCCGGAATCACAGTGTGGTTTTCGAGCAGAGAGATCCACGGTAGACATGGTCTTCTCCCTTCGCCAAATCCAGGAGAATTGCAGAGAGCAGCGGATGCCCCTTTATGTGGCATTCATTGACCTCACCAAGGCCTTTGACCTAGTCAGCATAGATGGCCTTTTCAGGGCTCTCCGAAAAATCGGCTCCCCCCTAAACTGCACAGCTTAATTGAGTCCTTCCACTCAAACATGAAAGGGACGGTGCAGTTCAACGGAAACCTCTCCAAGCCCTTCGACGTACACAGCGGTGTGAAACAAGGCTGCGTCCTGGCCCCAACCCTCGTTGGAATCTTCTTCGCTCTCCTCCTGAGGCATGCGTTCAGCACAGCGCAAGAAGGGATCCACCTGCGGACCAGATCAGATGGCAGGCTCTTCAACCTCGCGCACCTCAGAGCAAGGACAAAGGTCCGTGAAGCCCTCATCAGAGACATGCTATTTGCCGACGATGCCGCAGTTGTGACCCATACTCAGCGGGACTTGCAATCACTAATGGACCGCTTCTCCCAGGCCTGCAAAGATTTTGGTCTAACCATCAGTCTTAAATTGACAAACGTCCTGGGCCAAGACACGCCATCTCCACCAGCCATCACCATTGATGACTACGAGCTTGAAGCCATCCATCAATTCACATATCTTGGGTCCACCATCACCGATAACCTCTCCCTTGACACAGAGGTCGACAAGAGGATCGGGAAGGCAGCCACAACACTAGCCCACCTCACACAAAGGGTGTGGACAAATCCCAAGCTGACCACAAAGACAAAGATGGCTGTATACAATGCCTGTGTCCTCAGCACCTTGCTGTATGGCAGCGAGGCGTGGACCACGCATGCTCATCAGGAGAAAAGGCTCAATACCTTCCACCTGAGAAGCCTACGGCGCATACTTGGCATTTCCTGGCAAGACAAGGTGACCAACACCGAAGTCCTAACCTGCGCTGGCCTCCCAACCATGCATACCATGCTGAGACAGCGTCAGCTGCGCTGGTTGGGCCACTTCGCCGCATGGAAGATGGTCGCATCCCAAAAGACATCCTTTATGGTGAGCTTGCCACAGGGCAGAGAAACATTGGCCGCCCACAGCTGAGATACAAAGACGTTTGCAAGCGTGACATGAA
Organism: Monoplex corrugatus; assembly: GCA_030674185.1. Taxonomy (NCBI): domain Eukaryota; kingdom Metazoa; phylum Mollusca; class Gastropoda; order Littorinimorpha; family Ranellidae; genus Monoplex; species Monoplex corrugatus. The sequence continues at coordinate 3,213,335 of JAPXFY010000034.1, forward strand.
GGCGCTTGAGATCAACACTGAGTCCTGGGAGGATCTCGCAGACGACCGCAACAGCTGGAGAACTACTCTCAAGAAACAGCTGCGGATTGGTGAGGACAAACTGTCAGCTGCTGCAGCAGAAAAGCGAGTTCGCAGAAAAGGGATGACAGCCAACAGACCAACAACAGCATACAAATGCGACCGTTGCGACAGAGACTGCCTCTCTCGCATTGGTCTCTACAGTCACAGGCGACGCTGCTTGGACCAAGCAGACAGCCCATCTAGACATTAGAACGGATGTACTTTGTCCATGGTCAGTCATGACCGAGGGAGGCCTACTACTACTAAAGTGATGTATGTCTGTCAAACCTATGTATATGTTCCTATCGATTTATTGATGTATAACTGTGGGACATATATTGAATTTATTCCAAAAAATTTGAAATAGGCATTGATGTTTATAATGTGTTCACACATCCAATGAAATAGGACTTTGGCCTGGCTGAATAGATGCCTAATTTTGATTTTCATTCTCTTTCACTGTATCTCTTTCTTCCAGTCTCTTTCTCTCTCACTCGCTCTGTCTGTCTATCTGTCTCTGCCTGTCTGTCTCTGTCTCTTTCTTCCTCTCTGTCTCTCTTTTTCTCTCCCACTTTCTCTGTCTATTTGTCCATCTGTCTATGTCTCTCTCTGTCTCTTTCTGTCTGTCTCTCTATGTGTCTCTCTGTCTGTCTCTGTCTCTCTCTGTCTCTTTCTGTCTGTCTCTCTATGTGTCTCTCTGTCTGTCTCTCTCTTTATCTGTCCTTCTGTCTGTCTGTCTGTCTACCTCTCTTTCTCTCTCTCTCTCTCTCTGAAACAATCAAAATGTGCAAATCTTTGTTTTCTTTGCACGTCGTATTATTATTTTTTTTAGATAATTACATTTCTGATGTGGTCCTATTTTTTCTCTCAGCTGATACGTAAATCAACACGGCAAATTTGAAAAGAAATGGCTTTAATCCGATGATGCCTCATCATCATCATCAGGTGCCTTGCCGCATGGCGTTGGCGATTATGGACTTCTATCTGTCTTTATCTCTTGTTGCCTCAAGCATCTCTTCCACCCTCCTTGTCCCCAGCCACTCTGCAAGTCTGTCTAATGAAATATGAACTATGAACTATTAATGCCATATACATCCTAAGAACTGTCATAGAGAGGTCAATTGAGATGAATAAGGATTTGTACTTATACTTTGTTGACTATACTGAGGCTTTCGATAGGGTAAGACATGAAGATTGATCAATCAACTGGAGAGACTCAATGTTGAAGGAAAAGATCTACGAATAATCAGAAATATGTACTGGGAACAAACAACTGCAATGAGAATAGAAACAATATAAGCTCTTTCCAAAACATCAAAAGAGGAATTAGACAGGGTTGTATTTTGTCACCAAATCTGTTTTCACTTTACAGCGAAAACATCATGAGAAACCTAGAAGAAGACCCTGGATTAAAGGTTGGAGGGAAAATGATAAACAACATTCGAAACGCAGATGACACCGTGCTAATTGCAGAAAATGAAAGGGACCTACAAAACCTTGTGAATATGCTAGAAATAGAAAGCAAAGGTAAGGAGTTGGAACTAAACAGCAGGAAGACTGAAGTCATGGTGATCAGTAAAAAACATGAAATCCCCTCATGCAAAATAACAGCAAATGGCACAACCTTGACACAGGTTAATAAATTGAAATACCTGAGAACGGTCATTTCATCAGACGGCAGATGCACATCAGAAATATCCCGCAGAATCGGCCAAGCCAAAACAGCATTCAAGAAGATGACAAACATTCTTACCAACAAATGCCTATCAATTAACATCAGGAAGAGTTCTTGAATGTTATATGGAACCAATACTGTTGTACGGATGTGAGGCGTGGACAGTCAACAAGCAAAGCCAGAACAAGATTGAGGCAGCTGAGATGTGGTTTCTAAGAAGAATGTTGAGAGTTCTATGGACAGCAAAGAAAACAAACGAGACGGTCTTCATGGAGGCAGACACAAGTAGATCATTCATAAGGAAGACTAGGAAAAGACAGGCAACATTATAGGCCATTTTATGAGGAAGGGGGATTTGGTCACAACGGGAAAGCTGGAGGGAAATTGAGCACCTGGTAGACCCAGGGAGAAAATGCTAGACGGACTTGCAGAGTGGCTAAAGACGAGGAGGAGGAGATGCTTGGGGCAACAAGAGATAGAGACAGATGGAAGTCCATGATCGCCAACGCCATGCGGCAGGGCACCTGATGATGATGATGAGGATGACTCATCAAACGGTTTGTGCGATGGAGTTCGCATTCTATAGCCCTGTCTTCTTTGGAAGTGCAATGAAAATTGATTTTGACATATCTTTGGGGATTCTTTCCAGTGTCGTAAATTTCATTGAGGAGGACTGTTATTTTTTCTATACTGAATTCCTCCAGGGCTTCAATCATCCGTGTAGTAATGTTGCGTGGTCCTGGGGCTTTTCCTGGCTTCATCTTTTCCAATGCTGCTCTAATTTCATCTTTCATTATGGGTGGTCCTTCAAAGTTCTTTTTTATAATGTGTTCTACATTTCTGTCATCTTCAAAAAGGTCTTTAATGTACTCTCCCCATCTGTGGAATATTTTGTCTTTTTCCATGAGAAGCGTACCATCTTTCGATTTTATGTAACCAGTTGATGTGCATATATTTTTCCTGTGGACGATTTCTTCAATTCGACTGTACATACCCTGAGGATCCGTTTTGTGTCAGTCTTCTATTTCTTTGCATTTTGTTTTCAGCCAAGCTTCCTTAGCTTCATTGCACCTATTCCTGATTTCTTTGTTTATCTTCCTGTATACCTCCTTGTTTCTCTTTGCCTTCCTCCGTTCCTCCATCAAGCCCAAAATCCAGTTCTTTTTTGCTTTTCTATCTACTACAGGGATGTCTTCACAAGCTTCATTTATCGAATTTCTCAACTTTGTCCATTGCTCATCACTGTCACCAACGTCTTCCAGAGCACTGAATTTGTTTTGAACATGTACATCAATTTTTTTACGTATCACTTCATCTGTCTTTAAGAGTCCGAGATCAAGTTTGATGTTGCTTTTGGTCTGTTTCCTTTTCCTTAATTTCAGCATAAATCTTCCCACTACAGGATTGTGGTCACTGTTGCAGTCTGCGCCTGGTAGTGTTTTTGTTGACAGTAAAGAATTTCTAAATCTTTTATTAATCAGGATGTAGTCAATCTGATTTTTGGTATTATCTCCTGGATTCATCCAAGTCCATTTTCTTCTATCAGGCTGCTCAAAGCAGGTGTTTCCTACTATGAAATCATTCATCTGTGCCCATTCTACAAGTTTCCCTCCCCTTTCATTTTGTGTACCAAGGCCATGAGGTCCAACTATATCCTCCACCTTATCCTTTCCCACTTTAGCATTAAATCTCCTATTATTACTGTGACTGCTTGTGATTTACATTGGGACTTGGCCATCTCTAAAACTTTGTAGAAGTTGTAGATGTCTTCCTGAGTGCTTGTGGATGTTGGTGCATACACCTGAATGGCGTTGATATCAAATGGTGTGCCTCACAATTTGACCAGCAAAACTCTGTCAGACACAGCTCAGTATCCTTTACTACTTTTGATTTGTCCCTGTCCATTACAATGCCTACTCCTCTTTCATGTGAGTTTCCACCAGAGTATATCACTGTATACTCTCCGGATGTTATAATGCCTGCCCCCTTCCATCTCACTTCCCTAGTCCTAAAATACTAATGTTAAGCCTTTCTTTCTCCATTTTGACATTGTCTAATTTGCCTCCGGAGGGAGAAAAGGAAGCTTAAAAAGCGAATGAAAACTGCCTCAGAATTCGAGAAGCAAGGGCTCCTGGAACTCTGGAAAGATCTGAAGGCCAAACACAATGCTCTCAGCAAAGTGGAATCAGCAAGGCGAAGAAAGAGCAAAAAGAAGAAGACTCAAGATCGTTTCTTCAAAGATCCCTTTGACTTTGCAAGAAAGCTGTTTGAACAACCCAAATCAGGGACTCTCACAGTGGGCAAGGAAACCCTAGAGCAGCATCTCAGGGAAACATATTCCGATTCTCAGCGCGAGGCACCACTTGAAATCCAAAATCTGGTTTGGCCTGCAGCGCCAGAAGGAAAATTCAATAACAAACCACCAACACTGGATGAAGTGAAGAACGTAGTAAAGAAAGCCAGAGCCAAGTCAGCACCTGGACCAAACGGAATACCATACCTGCTCTACAAGAAATGCCCAAAAGTGCTCGAGTGGCTCCACAAGATGATTCGATCAGCATGGAGGAACCAGAAGATCAGCGACCAATGGATGAGAGCTGAAGGAGTGTACATTCCGAAGGAGCAGAACTCCAGCAGCATCAATCAGTTCAGGCCAATATCACTTCTGAACGTCGAGGGGAAAATCTTCTTCTCTGTTATGGCAGCAAGATTGACAAAATACCTGACTGAAAACAAGTATCTGGATATGTCAGTCCAAAAGGGAGGCATACCAGGAATGCCTGGATGCTTGGAACATGCCACGTTGATTTGGGATGCCATCCAAAAAGCAAAGAACAGAGAAGAGAGACATTGACGTAGTTTGGCTTGATCTGGCGAATGCATATGGATCAGTTCCACACGATATGATCCAGCTGGCTCTTGAAATGTATCACATCCCAGAAAACATCCGATCAATGCTGAGGAAGTATTTCCAAGGGTTCTCAATGCGGTTCTCTACCAAAGAATACACCACGGACTGGATAGACCTAGAGGTGGGCATTGCAATGGGCTGTGCAATCTCTCCCATACTGTTCGTGTTGGCAATGGAAGTCATCTTGAAAGCTGCAATGAAGAGTTCAGGTCCAGTGAATCTGGGAGATGGATACCAGATGCCTCCTCTGAAAGCTTTCATGGATGACACAACAGTCTTGTCCACGGATGAGGAAGAGACACACCAAATCTTAAAGCAGCTGGATGAGCTGGTGGCCTCTTCAAGAATGAGGTTCAAACCTAAGAAATCCCGAAGTCTCTCACTGCGAAAAGGAAAAGTGGCAGATTCAGTCAAATTCATGGTAGCCAACCAAGCCATCCCCACTGTCACAGAAGAGCCAGTAAAAAGTCTCGGAAGATGGTATGATGACTCCCTGAAAGACACACAAAGGGGATGTGAAACCAAGCAAACAGCAGAAGAAGGCCTGAAGAAAATAGATGACTGCGGACTGCCAGGCAAATACAAAGTCTGGTGTCTACAGTTCATGCTGATACCAAAGCTGCTGTGGCCACTGCTAATCTATGACATTTGCACCAGCACAGTCGAAGCAATGGAAGCCAAAATCAACAAATACACAAGAAAATGGCTCGGTGTCCCACCTGGTCTCACTGATGTTGCATTCTACTGTCGTCAAGCAATGCTGAAGCTACCTCTGAAATCCATAGTGGAGGAATACAAAGTTGGAAAAGCAAGACTGTTGAGCATGCTGGAGGAATCGGAGGACAATATCGTGAGAGCAGTTCATCCAAAGCTGAGAACTGGCAGAAAGTGGAAAGTCCAAGAGGCTGTAAACAATGCCAAGAGAAACCTCAGCATCAAAGAAATAATTGGACACACGCAAACCAACAGACAGGGACTGGGAGCAACAAAAATGCAGTGGTGGTCCAAAGCCAAAGGGAAGGAAAAAAGAGACATGATCATACAGGAGTTGAAGGAAGAAGAAGATGTCAAAAGAGTGCAGAAGGCAGTCCAGCAAGGTCAACAGGGGCAATGGACAACATGGGACAGTGCACTCCAAAGAAGTCTCAGCTGGAACGATATGTGGCACATGGCTCCTCTAAGGATAAGCTTCCTCCTCAGATCTGTATATGACCTGCTCCCCTCGAATGCAAACTTTAGTGAAATGGGGGAAAGCAGACGACCCAGCATGTCCGCTCTGTCAGAAGAAACAAACAGTGGAACATGTCCTAAGCTCTTGCAAAGTAGCGCTAGCCCAAGGAAGGTATACATGGAGGCACAACCAAGTTCTGAAAGTGATCACAGATGTGGTTAGCGAAAAAACCATGACCCCAAACGCACCAATTGCTATGACAACGTTCTACAAAGCAGGAGGGAAACAGGTCTGGCCCGAAAGGGCTATGACAACCAGCACATTGCCAAAGGGTCTTCTGGATGGAGCAGTCGACTGGGAGTGTACAGCAGACCTCCCAGAGTGGAGAAATTACCCTGATGTCATCAGCAAGACAGGCATGAGACCAGACATCGCTCTCCACTCTGACTCCTCGAAACAAGTGATTCTGATAGAACTCACTGTGCCATACGAAAGCAGAATGGAAGAAGCACATATCTACAAGACCGAAAAATACGCCGGTCTTGCCAGCACCCTGAAGAAAGCAGGTCTGCGGGTCAAAATCTTCGCCATAGAGGTCGGGGCAAGAGGGTTTGTGGGCACCTCCGCTTATGATCTCATGAAACAACTCGCCATTTCTGGGAAGAAGAGGACTAGAGCCCTTAAAGCGATGGCAGAGGCAGCAGAAAGGAGCTCAAGCTGGATCTGGGCAAGGAGGAACCAAAAAAGTGAACTTCATAAGGATTAAATTCCCTACAGATGATGTGTGCCCCGTTAGCACATTGGTAAAACCGCGTACCGCAGTTCTGAAGCGCAGAATCGCCCAGGTTCGATCCCCAGCGTGGGAAAAAAAAAAATAGACAACAGCAGAAGGGCATCCAGGAGTCATGACCTGGATGTGGCCCGGCCCCCCGAGAGTGTAAGGAATTCAGGGCCGAAACACTTGTCTAAAGGGGGTTACTTCTCTGAAGACCTTCTGTTGTCTAGCTCTCCCTAGAGTTTCTTTCTACCTGTATACTCTCCGGATGTTTATAATGCCTGCCCCCTTCCATCTCACTTCCCCTAGTCCTAAAATACTAATGTTAAGCCTTTCTTTCTCCATTTTGACATTGTCTAATTTGCCTTTTTGGAACAAAGTTCTTATGTTACCATGTTGCTATTTTAGCATTTTTGAATTTGAGTTTAGTCGCAGTAGCTTGCTGATGGTCTGGTGTCACCTGCGCCACATGAAGGTTCCTACCAGACGAAGGTGCTCCATCAGAGCACCTATTTACGTCGTTATCTTCATTTTTATTTTCACTGTCCATAATTTTCTAGGGAGAATATGATGGTGGTTTCCCATTGTCTTCCATTTTTTTTTTTACAGTCTCTCTGCTAGCCTTTGTCGTTCCTACGACAACCTACAAGGCAGTAGGGTGATTTTTTTTCTTTCAGGGTTACCTCCCTTAGCCTTATTCTCTCCCGAGATATCCAAAAGGCAGTGGAGCTATTTACCCATAACTGGGGGTCTGATTCGTGGGCACCAGGGCATATCCACACGCCGATGGGCTTGCGTGCCGCACGTCTGGGGGCCAGACGTCCTCCGAGTCCCTCGAGATTTAGCCTGAGTCCGTGAGGTGCTCAGTTACCGCATGTCGCCACGAGGAGGCGTAACGTAGGGCTTGCTGATGGAAAGGCTATGTACTGACAGGAAGAGACTTACGCATACTGCTCTGCTTTTCGCATAGCTACAAGCAGCATTGCTAGCCAGCGGTGCAGGCAGAAAGTGAGAGGTGACAAGCACACAGCCACTAACTGACACACTAGACGCATCACATCTGCCATTGACACACCTATCGTGCCTATCATTGGAAAATAAAATATTCTAGTCACTGTCTGTCCCTCTTTCCCCTCGCACTCCGTTTACCTCTGTCTTCCTGGCAAAGACTCATTCCATCGTCTGCTCTCTCCATGTAACGTTATACCATCAAACTCACGTCATGCTTACGTGAAAATAAAATAATCAAGGAAAAGGCCACCTACTTCTTCAACTGTCTGTTTGTTTGTCTATTCGTCGGTCTGTCTGTCTGTCTGTCTCTCCCTCTCTTTTGCTTTCAGTGTCTATCTATCTATCTATCTATCTATCTATCTATCTATCTATCTATCTATCTATCTATCTATCTATCTATCTGTCTATCTATCTATCTGTCTATCTATCATCCACCATCTATCTATC
>JAPXFY010000034.1:3228884-3286384 GCA_030674185.1 Monoplex corrugatus
GTGTGTGTGTGTGTGTGTTTGCGCATATGTCTGTGTAATTGCGTATGTGTTTGTAAATGTTTTTGTGTTTGTGTGTGTGTGTGTGAATGTGTTTGTGCGTGTGTTATACGTTTGTGCGTATGTGTTTCTCCGTGTGTGCGTATGTGAGTGTGCGTGTGTGTGTGAGTGCGCGTGTGTGTGTGCGTGTACGTGTGTGTGTGTACATGTGCACAACCATACTGTTTTTCCGTCTATGGTTCCTAATACTTAATATGGTTCTTAATTCTATGTTACTATGGTTCTGATACTATGTTACTATGGTTCCTGATACTATGTTACTATGGTTCCTGATACTATGTTACTATGGTTCCTGATACTATGTTACTATGGTTCCTGATACTATGTTACTATGGTTCCTGATACTATGTTACTGTGGTTCTGACTATACATGTCCTGATACTATGTAACTATGGTTCCTGATACTATGTTACTATGGTTCCTGATACTATGTTACTATGGTTCCTGATACTATGTTACTATGGTTCCTGATGCTATGTAACTATTGTTCCTGATACTATGTTACTATGGTTCCTGCATACTATGTTACTATGGTTCCTGATACTATGTTACTATGGTTCCTGAATACTATGTTACTATGGTTCCTGATACTATGTTACTATGGTTCCTGATACTATGTTACTATGGTTCCTGATACTATGTTACTATGGTTCCTGATACTATGTAATATTGTTCCTGATACTATGTTACTATGCTACTATGGTTCCTGATACCATGTTACTATGGTTCCTAATATCATGTTACTATGGTTCCTGATACTATGTTACTTTGGTTCGTAATACTATGTTACTATGGTTCCTGATACTATGTTACTTTGGTTCCTAATACTATGTTACTATGGTTCCTGATACTATGTTACTGGTTCTTAATACCATGTTACTATGGTTCCTGATACCATGTTACTTTGGTTCCTAACACCATGTTACTATGGTTCCTGATACTATGTTACTTTGGTTCCTAATGTTATGTTACTATGGTTCCTGATACTATGTTAATTTGTTACTATGGTTCCTTATATTTATTATGGTTCCTGATATTATGTTACCATTGTTCTTAATACTTATTATGGTTCCTGCTACTATGTTACTATGGTTCTTAATACTTATTATAGTTCCTGATACTATGTTACTATGGTTCCTTATACTTATTATGGTTCCTGATATTATGTTACCATTGTTCTTAATACTTATTATGGTTCCTGCTACTATGTTACTATGGTTCTTAATACTTATTATAGTTCCTGATACTATGTTACTATGGTTCCTAATACTTATTATGGTTCCCTCTACTATGTTACTATGGTTCCTTATACTTATTATAGTTCCTGATACTATGTTACTATGGTTCTTAATACTTATTATAGTTCCTGATACTATGTTACTATGGTTCTTAATACTTATTATGGTTCCTGGTACTATGTTACTATGGTTCCTTATACTTATTATAGTTTCTGATACTATGTTACTATGGTTCTTAATACTTATTATAGTTCCTGATACTATGTTACTATGGTTCTTAATACTTATTATAGTTCCTGATACTATGTTACTATGGTTCTTAATACTTATTATGGTTCCTGCTACTATGTTACTATGGTTCTTAATACTTATTATGGTTCCTGCTACTATGTTACTATGGTTCCTTATACTTATTATAGTTCCTGATACTATGTTACTATGGTTCTTAATACTTATTATAGTTCCTGATACTATGTTACTATGGTTCCTTATACTTATTATGGTTCCTGATATTATGTTACCATTGTTCCTAATACTTATTATAGTTCCTGATACTATGTTACTATGGTTCTTAATACTTATTATAGTTCCTGATACTATGTTACTATGGTTCCTTATACTTATTATGGTTCCTGATATTATGTTACCATTGTTCTTAATACTTATTATGGTTCCTGCTACTATGTTACTCTGGTTCTTAATACTTATTATAGTTCCTGATACTATGTTACTATGGTTCCTTATACTTATTATGGTTCCTGATATTATGTTACCATTGTTCTTAATACTTATTATGGTTCCTGCTACTATGTTACTATGGTTCTTAATATTTATTATAGTTCCTGATACTATGTTACTATGGTTCCTTATACTTAGTATAGTTCCTGTTACTATGTTACCATTGTTCCTAATACGTATTATAGTTCCTGACACTATGTTATTATGGTTCCTTATACTTATTATAGTTCCTGATACTATGTTACTATGGTTCCTTATACTTATTATAGTTCCTGATACTATGTTACTGTAGTTCCTTATACTTATTATAGTTCCTGATACTATGTTACTATGGTTCCTTATACTTATTATAGTTCCTGATACTATGTTACTATGGTTCTTAATACTTATTATAGTTCCTGATACTATGTTACTGTAGTTCCTTATACTTATTATAGTTCCTGATACTATGTTACTATGGTTCTTAATACTTATTATGGTTCCTGATACTATGTTACTATGGTTCTTAATACTTATTATAGTTCCTGATACTATGTTACTATGGTTCTTAATACTTATTATAGTTCCTGATACTATCTTACTATGGTTCTTAATACTTATTATGGTTCATGATACTATGTTACTATGGTTCTTAATACTTATAATGGTTCCTGATACTATGTTACTATGGTTCTTAATACTTATTGTAGTTCCTGATACTATGTTTGTATGGTTCTAAAAAAAATATGGTTCCTGATACTATGCGACTATGGTTCCTTATACTTATTATGGTTCCTGATACTATGTTACTATGGTTCTTAATACTTATTATGGTTCATGATACTATGTTACTATGGTTCTTAATACTTATAATGGTTCCTGATACTATGTGACTATGGTTCTTAATACTTATTATAGTTCCTGATACTATGTTACTATGGTTCTTAATACTTATTATAGTTCCTGATACTATGTTACTATGGTTCTTAATATTTATTATAGTTCCTGATACTATGCTACTATGATTCTTAATACTTGTTATAGTTCCTGATACTATGTTACTATGGTTCTTAATACTTATTGTAGTTCCTGATACTATGTTACTATGGTTCTAAAAAAATTATGGTTCCTGATACTATGCGACTATGGTTCCTTATACTTATTATGGTTCCTGATACTATGTTACCATGGTTCCTTATACTTATTATGGTTCCTGATACTATGTTACCACGGTTCCTGATACTACGTTACTATGGTTCCTTATACGCATTATGGTTCCTGATACTACATTACTATGGTTCCTTATACTTATTATGGTTCCTGATACTACGTTACTATGGTTCCTTATACGCATTATGGTTCCTGATACTACGTTACTATGATTCCTTATACTTATTATGGTTCCTGATACTACGTTACTATGGTTCCTTATACGCATTATGGTTCCTGATACTACGTTACTATGATTCCTTATACTTATTATGGTTCCTGATACTACGTTACTATGGTTCCTTATACGCATTATGGTTCCTGATACTATGTTTGAGGCAGCTGAGATGTGGTTTCTAAGAAGAATGTTGAGAGTTCCATGGACAGCAAAGAAAACAAATGACAGTCTTGATGGAGGCAGACACAAGTAGATCACTCATAAGGAAGATTAGGAAAAGACAGGCAACATTTATAGGCCATTTTATGAGGAAGGGGGATTTGGAGCACCTGGTCACAATGGGAAAGCTGGAGGGAAAGAGAGCACCGGGTAGACCCAGGGAGAAAATGCTGGACGGACTTGCAGAGTGGCTGGGGACGATGAGGGTGGGGGAGATGCTAGGGGCAACGAGAGTTAGAGACAGATGGAAGTCCATGATCGCCAACGTAAGCGGCAGGGCACCTGATGATGATGATGATACTATGTTACTATGGTTCCTAATACTATGTTCTATGGTTCCTAATACTATGTTACTATGGTTCTTAATACTTATTATGGTTCCTAATGTTATGTTACTATGGTTCTTAATACTTATTATGATTCATAATTTTATGTTACTATGGTTCCTAATACTTATTATGGTTCCTAATACTTACCATGATTCATAATACTTATTATGGTTCCGAATACTTATTATGGTTTCTAATACTTATATTACTATGGTTCCTAATACTTATTATTGTTCCTAATACGTACCATGATTCATGATACTTACGTTAGTATGGTTCCTAATACTTATTATGGTTCCTGATACTTATGTTACTATGGTTCCTAATTGTTTATGTTACTATGGTTCCTAATACTTGTTATGGTTCCTAATACTTTTTATGGTTCATGATACGTATTATGGTTCCTAATACATATCATGGTTCCTATTGCTTATGTTATTATGGTTCCCAATACTTGTTATGGTTCCTATAACTTAGTATGGTTCCTAATACTTATTACAGTTCCTAATACTTATGTTACTATGGTTCCTAATACGTTTTATGGTTCCTAAAATTTATTGTAGTTCCTAATACTTATTACAGTTCCTTATACTTATGTCATTATGGTTCCTAAAACTCACTATGATTCCTAATAATTTCATTATTATTATTATTATTAATACTATTATTATTATTATTATTGTTATTTTTATTATTATTATTATTATTACTATAATTATTGTCATTGTCATTGTTATATTATTATCATTATTGTTGTTGTTGATATTATTTTTTTTATTATTATTATTATTATTATTATTATTATTATTATTATTATTATTATTATTGTTATTATTATTATCATCATGATTGTTATTATCATTATCATTATTGTCATCAACATTATTGTTATTATTACTAGTAGTAGTAGTAGCAGTAGTAGTAGTAGTTGTAGTAGTAGTATTAGTATTATTATTATTATTATTATTATTATTATTATTATTATTATTATTATTAGTAGTAGTAGTAGTAGTAGTAGTAGTAGTAGTAGTAGTATCAGTAGTTGTAGTAGTAGTAGTAGTATCATTATTATTATTATTATAATTTATTATGGTCCTAATGCTTAGTATAATTCTTGATACTTACTGTGGTTCCTAATAATTATGTTACTATGGATCCTAAAACTTATCTTACCATGATTTCTAATACTTACTATGGTTCCTAATAATTATGTTACTATGGATCAGAAAACTTATCTTACCATGATTTCTAATACTTACTATGGTTCCTAATAATTATGTTACTATGGATCCTATTACTTATCTTACCATGACTCATAATACTTACTATGGTTCCTAATAATTGTGTTACTATGGATCATATTACTTATCTTACCATGACTCATAATACTTACTATGGTTCCTAATAATTATGTTACTATGGATCCTAAAACTTATCTTACCATGATTCCTAATACTTACTATGGTTCCTAATAATTATGTTACTATGGATCCTATTACTTATCTTACCATGATTCCTAATACTTACTATGGTTCCTAATAATTATGTTACTATGGATCCTAATACTTATCTTACCATGATTTATAATACTTAGTATGGTTCCTAGTAATTATGTTACTATGGATCCTATACTTATCTTACCATGATTTCTAATACTTACTATGGTTCCTGTAATTATGTTACTATAGATCCTAATACTTATCTTACTATGTACTGAATACTTACTATGGTTCCTAATACTATTATATGTATATTACTATGATCCTAATACTTATTTACTATGTTAATAAACTACATTACTATGGTTCCTAATATTACATTTTATATTACTATGACTCCAAATATTACTTAATATGTTCCTAATACTTATGTTACTATGTTCCTAATAATAATGATCCCATACTTATGTTACTATGGTTCCTAACTAGTTACAATAGTTACTAATATTATGCTACTATGATCCTAATACTAACCTTAATATTGGTTCCTAAACTTATCGTACCCATGTTTCCGAATACTTATACCATGGTTCCTCATACTTAGTTACCATGGTTCTATACTTACGTTACCATGGTTCCTAAACTATGTACCATGGTTCTTAATACTTATGTTACTATGGTTCCAATACTTATGTTACATGGTTCAACAGACTTACTTACCATGGTTTCTAAACTTATGTTACCATGGTTCTTATACTTACGTTACCATGGTTCTCAGTACTTATTACCATGGTTCTCAAAACCTATGTTACCATGGTTCTAATACTTACGTTTATCATGGTTCCTAACTATGTTACCATGGTTCCATACTTATGTTACCGTGGTTCCTAAACTTATGTTACCATGGTTCTTATACTTACGTTAGCATGGTTCCAGACCTATGTTACCATGGTTCTAATACTTAGTTACCATGGTTCCATAGCTTATGTTACATGTTACCATGGTTCCTAATACTATGTTACCATGGTTCCCGATACTTATGTTACCAGTGGTTCCTAATACTTATGTTACCATGGTTCTCAGTACTTACGTTAGCATGGTTCCTAACACCTATGTTACCATGGTTCCAAATACTTATGTTACCATGGTTCTCAGTACTTAGGTACCATGGTTCCTAACACCTATGTTACCATGGTTTCTAGTACTTATGTTACCATGGTTCCTTATAGTCATTCTCATTTTATTACAAGTGGATACACTCAACTTTCCAGTTGGAATGTCTTAGTACTATCTGCTTAGACCAGACGCCTCCGCCTGACGCAAAGTATACAGGAGATTTTTCGTCTCTCCAAGGTCAACATGTGTGTAGTGCTTTAACGCCCCCCCCCCCCCCCCCCGCGTGTATATGCATGCAGAATATAAAATATGCAGGTTAAAGATAATGTAAGTCATGTCAGTGGTTGGCTTATGGAAACATAAAAACATCCAGCATGTACACCCACCAAAGTTGCAGACTGTACAAGATAATAATCATAGTAGTAGTAGTAGTAGTAGTAGTAGTAGTAGTAGTAGTAGTAGTAGTAGTAGTAGTAGTAGTAGTAGTAGTAGTAGTAGTAGTAGTGGTAGTAGTATCGTTATTATTATACATTTAGTATGGTCACGATCGCCAATGCCAAGCGGCAGGGCACATGATGAGCATTATTGATACTGTTAATATTATTACTGTTAATGTTATTATCACTTTTATTAGTATTAGTATTATTATCATTATTATTATTATGATTACTATTAATTATTGCTATCATCATCATTATTATCATTTTTATCATGATTGTTATTTTTACTACTGTTCTTCTTCTTCTTATTCTTCTTCTTCTTATTATTATCAATTGACATCAGGAAGAGAGTTCTTGAATGTTATATAAGAACCAATAATGTTAAACGGTTGTGAGGCATGGACAGGCAACAAGCAAAGCCAGCACAAGATTGAGGCAGCCGAGATGTGGTTTCTAAGAAGAATATTGTGAGTTCCATGGACAGCAAAGAAAACAAACGAGACAGTCGTAATGGAGGCAGACACAAGAAGATCATTCATAAGGAAGATTAGGAAAAGACAGGCAACATTTATAGGCCATTTTATGAGGAAAGGGAATTAAAGCACCTGGTCACAACAGGAAAAATTGAGGAAAGAGAACACCAGGTAGACCCAAGGCGAAAATATTGGACGGACTTGCAGGGTGGCTGAGGACAGGAAGGATAGAAGATGTGCTTGCTTTAAGAATGGATAGATACATGTGGAAGGCCATGATCGCCAACGCCATGTGGCAGGACACTTGATGATGATGATGATGATGATCAACACCATCATCATGTCGAGCTTGCTCGGCTATCCATGACACATTTCTTCCATCCTTCTCTGTCAGACATTGCAGTAGGTAGTTCATCATACTGACAGCCCGTATCATCGATCAGTTGGTCGATGAAGATCTTCTTCGGACGTCCTGGTCTTTGTTTGCCGTGGTTGGGTCTCCATAGCTTTCTTATATGGAACTAAGACGTATTGCTTCTGTCCGCCCCTTTCTTACTGAGGAAGCCACTAAAACTCTTATTTCCTCTTATATTCTTTCACGCTTGGACTACTGTAATTCTATTCTAATCGGCTGCCCTTCAGTTGTCATTCAACCTCTCCAACGTGTTCAGAATTCAGCAGCTAGGCTTGTTTGTAAAGCCCCTAGATCCCAGTCATGTTCTCCTCTTCTGAAAAAGTTGCATTGGCTTCCAGTTGAACAAAGAATCAAATACAAATGTTGCTGTCTCTGTTACAAAATTCTTACTTGCTCCGCTCCCTCTTATCTGTCTGAACTTCTTCAAGTGTATGTACCATCCAGAACTCTCCGATCCTCTACCGACACAAGAACTTTCTGTGTTCCCCGTTTCAACCGGAAACTGCATGGTCAGAGAGCTTTCCATAAGCAATGTCTTCCTTCTTTCAAGTCTAGTCTGAAGACCTATCTTTTCACTCAATACTTTCATTGATCTTCTCTTTCTCTTCTCTCTCAGCCCTGATCATCGTTCCTACATATATGTGTGTGTGTGTGTGTGTTTGTGTGTGTGTGTGTGTGTGTGTGTGTGTGTGTGTGTGTGTGTGTGTGTGTGTGAAGCATGTTTATGCGAGCAAGAGAGAGGGAGAGAGAGGGAGAGAGGAAAAGAGAGAGAGAGAGAGGCTGTGCGGGAGAGAGAGAGAGTGAGCAAGGAATATCGGGAGCACGGTAGAGAGCGAGAGTATGGTTGGGGTGGGGCAAGAGAGTGAGAGTATGAGTAAGAGTATGTGTAAGCGTGATAGAATTTGATAGTAGAGAAACTGAGTGGTTGAGAGAGGGAGTGTGTTTGGGTCTGTGTGTGTGTGTGTGTGTGTGTGTGTGTGTGTGTGGTGTGTGTGTGTGTGTGTTGTGTGTGTGTGTGTGTGTGTGTGTGTGTGTGTGTGTGTGTGTGTGTGTGAAGAGAAAGAGAGAGAAAATATTTTTGTATGATTGTCACTATTTTTAGTAATATTTGAATTTACTATGTTAATATGTCTTGTTGAACGTAAATTTTATGTTTTATGTTATATAGTGTTAGCAGCGGTATGTTTAAATTTTATGTTGGTGTATCTATTTGTATTTAGTTATATACTGATTTTATGTGAAGCGCTTTGTGCTCTGGAAAGCGCTATATAAATTGCCTTTATTATTATTATTATAGTAGAACATCCCCCACGAGTTCTTCTTTGCTACGCCAGCAGTGTCACGTGAAGCGCGGTCTTTGTTGAGTGTTGATTTACTGATTGGTGGGATCTTACCATACAATTCTTTGTTAGTTGGATGTTCTCTCCAGGATTTGTTCAGGGCTGCACGCAGCATTCGTGTGTATGCTCCATCAAACTTCTTCTCCAATCTCGTTGTTAGGGTCCAAGAGATTGAGCCATATGTGAGAACGGACTCTACTGCTGCTCGGAAGAAGTTCGTTTTCAGGTTGTCTGGTAGATTGAATTTCCAGATTTTGTCCAGTTGATTCAATGCGCCCCAGGCATTTTCAAGTCTGGTGTTGACGTCTTTTTCTGTGGAGTCAATGTAGCTGCCAAGGTATTTAAAGTCTTGAACTTGTTTGATCGTATCTCCATTGAGACTTCTCATACCTTCTGATGCGTCTTGGTTCAGACAGATGAACTCTGTTTTGTTCGCATTAAGGTGGAGCTCGATCTACATTGCTGTTCTTTCGACATCGTGAAGGAGAGATGTTGCATCCTTTAGGTGGTCTGCGAGAACAGCCAGGTCATCAGCGTAATCCGCATTTGTTATCTTTACCGCAGGGTAGCGTCTGCTCTTCTGATCTGTGAGGGTAAAGCTGAGTTTTGTTGTTGTTGTTGTTCTTATCCATTGCTTTCCTCAGCACATAGTCGAGACAGATGATGAAAATGTAGGGGGCAAGCGTATCTCCTTGAAGGACTCCAGCAGTGATGTCGAAAAAGTCTGTGTCTCCGACGGGGGAGCGAACCATACAGTGGGTATTCTGATACAGCATCATGATGGTGTCTACTGTTTCCTTGGGTAGTCCATATACAGTTAGAATCTCCTTCATCTTTCCTCTGTGGATCGAATCAAAAGCTTTGGAAAAGTCGATAAATAGGCGAAAAGCTGGGAGGTTTTTGGTTTTTATGCCTTCCAATATACGTCTGATGGTGAGTATTTGTCCTGATGTCGATTTTTTGGGGGGAAACCTGTTTTGGTTTTTCCTCAGAACTGGATCTATCTCCGGCCTTATCCTATTTAGGAGCATTAGACTGTAGATCTTTGCAGAAATTGCAGTTAATGTGATTCCGCGGTAGTTCTTTGCGATTCCGAGGTCACCTTTCTTGGGGAAAGGAAGCAGGCATCCTTTAGTCCATTTGTTTATTGGGCCTTGGTTATAAGCGTTGTTTCAGCATCCCAGCAGTATCTGGTGAAATTCCTCTATTTTTCATTCTTCCACTGGTGTCTCATCGAGTCTGCATGCTTTTCCACACTGAATGCTTTTCACTGCTATCAGTAGTTTGTCCAACGTAAACGGCCCTTTCTTGATATTCAGCTCCTCTGTGAAGACTGGAGTTATTTCTGGAGGTTTCCCGAGTAGGTCTTGGAAGTGTTGTTGCCATAGTTTTACTCGCTCTTCTTGGCTAGATGCTTTTAGCTTAGCTCTGTTACAGCTTTTTCTACCGTTTATTTCGTTCACGGTTTTCCAGGCAACAGCAGACTTTTTGTTGCTGACAGCATTTGTGATCTGGTCAATCTTGGTTTGTAGGTAGTTCGTTTGCTCTGCTTCATAGGCCTCTATGAAAGCAGCACGAGCATTATTGTGGTAAAAGATGTTCTCAGGGGATGGTTGAGAGTCTTTTAGTTGTGCAGCTTCTTTTAGTTGCTTGCGTTTTTGACAGACTTCCTCATTCACCCATGGAGTTTGTTTGTTACTTTGGGTTTAGCTGTTTCTTTACAAGACATTTCGAAGTGGTTGTATGTCATGTTAGCAGTCTTTGCTGAGGCTGTATCTTGTAGGGCAGATGTTACGAATTTCAGGGTTGTCGTTTAGATTTGAACAGTCATATCGGGTAGTGTTGCAAGATTTCTTTTTATTTGCTCGAAGGCTCAATCGAAGTCGAGCAGAAACGATGCGGTGGTCTGATGTAACACTGACAAAAGAGTTGAATGCTCTGCAATTTTTTGCACCATTTTTCCATTTCTTATTGATGATAATATAGTCGAGTTGTGTTTTGCTCCCATTTGGAGATTTGTGTGTCTATAGCTGACCTGGTCTTTTCTGGTATAGAGTGTGGAGGTACAGTATAAGAGATTGTTTTCATTGAGATAGCCTTTTAGCATAGAGCCGTTTATGTTAGTCTGTGAGTGACATGCAAATTTGAAGCCATGAAGGTTTCCAAGTTGTGCATTGAAGTCGCCACCAATAATGATGATGTTGTGCTTCGGGACTTGTATGGTGACTGATGTTTAAGTCCTGATAAAATCTTTCGACTTCCACTTCATCACTTACATTAGTGGGACTGTAACAGGAGACTATCGAGGTTCGAGGATTTCCGTTGAAAGTAGCTATCATTATTCTTGGAGATATCATTTCCACATTGCTAAGTGCATTGTAGGCCTGCTGGCTGAAAAGTATTCCAATTCCGCCAGTTGCAGCATTCACGCTGTTTTTCCAGGCTGAACATGTAATCAGCTTCCAACTTCCGAAATTGTGTTCTTTTGTTGCAAAGTCTTCATGTAAGAATCTATGTTCTTGCAGGCAAATGATGTTTTGGTTTGTAGATTCTGCTGACGCAATTAATTCGGGTATCTGTCCCTCCTTAATAATAATAATTATAATAATTACAATATTTATATAGCGCAAAATCTTGATAAAATCAAATCTAAGCGCTGAAGCAGACACACACGCACGCACGCACGCACGCACGCACACACACACACACACACACACACACACACACACACACACACACATGGCTATAAATGGGGAGAAAGAAAAAAAAGCAATAAAAGCAATAAAAGCAAGAATAAAAGCAATGGAAAATTATAGAGAGCATAGCATATACAATTATATATTATAACCATGTGATTCCCCTCCGAACAGAGACAGGCTGCAGAGGGGGGAGGGGGGGGTTGAGTGAGGTTAGGATTTTATGCAGAGGAGAAAAGGTGGGTTTTGAGAGCGGACTTGAAGGAGACAAAAGTAGGTTGTTGACGGACTGAGAGAGGAAGTTTGTTCCAGGAGAGTGGACCAGAAACAGAGAAGGCTCATGGACCATAGGTATTGAGGTTAGTGCGTGGAAAGCGAAAAGTCAGAGGATCGGAGGCAGAGCGGAGGGTACGTGAGGGAACATAGATCTCAAGTAGGCTTGTCAGGTAATCGGGGGCTGCGTTATTGAGGCTTTTGTAGCACATGGTGTCTAGTTTGTATTGTATGCGCTTTGATACAGGGAGCCAGTGAAGTTGTGCCAGGAGAGGAGATATGTGGTCAGCTTTTTTCTTTTTGAGTACAAGGCGTACAGCATTGTTTTGAATGCGCTGTAGGATGTGAATGGTGGAGGCAGGAAGACCAGACAGGAGTGAATTGCAATAGTCAATGCGAGACATTATGAAAGAGAGAACGAGTTTTGCAGTTGTTTCGACAGAGATATACTTCCTGATCAGCCTTATACGATGGAGATGATAGTAGCAAGATCTGGCAGTTTGAGAAACAATGTTGTTCATGGACAGGGTAGAGTCAATGCAGACACCAAGGTTTTTAGCTGAATCAGAAATTGGGACTGATGTGTTACATAATGGGAGAGAAAGAGGAGGCAGCTGAGAAAGTTTCTGACGGGTGCCAATGAGGATAGCTTCTGTCTTGTCGTCATTAAGCTGAAGTTTATTGTGTGTCATCCAGTTCTTAATGTCCGAGTAACACTCAGTGGTGCGAGTCAACAGGCGCTGTATATTATCAGGTGAGTCACTGTCTTGAAGTTGGGTGTCATCAGCATAGAAGTGGTGTTTTATAGAGTGGGAGTTGATGATGGTGGACAGGGGGGAGGTGTAAAGAGTGAAAAGAACAGGGCCAAGGACAGATCCTTGTGGAACACCACAGGTCAGGTATGCAGGTTGAGAGTAAGTGCCATTGATGAGAACAGTTTGTTTTCTGTTTGATAGGTATGAAGTGAACCAGGACAGAGCAATGTCAGAGATGCCAAAAGTATGATGAAGTCTAGAAAGGAGAATACCATGATCAATGGTGTCAAAGGCTGCAGACAGATCAAGGAGTGTGAGGAGAGAGACTTTGCCAGTGTCAGTTGCAAGGAGGAGATTGTTGAGAATGTGTAGTAGGGCAGTTTCAGTGCTATGGCACTGGCGGTAGGCTGACTGGAAAGGATTGAGGAGATTGTTGGCAGACAGGTGAGAGTCCAGCTGGTTGAGGACGACTTTTTCAAGGAGTTTCGACAAGAAAGAGAGATTAGAGATAGGCCGATAATTTTTCAGCTCATTTGGGTCTAAATTGTGTTTCTTGAGGAGAGGATGAACAATAGCAGACTTGAAAGAATCTGGGACAGTTCCAGTTTGAAGAGAAGTGTTGATGATGTCAGTGATGAATGGGAGGAGAGTAGGGAGACAGTCAGAGTAGAGAGAACCTGGAAGAGGATCCAGTTCGCAGGTTTTGAACGACATGGATCTGATTGTATTGAAAATTTCTTCTTGTGAGACTGGGGTAAAATTAGTAAGAGGTGTGCCAGAGAAGGAAGGGTCAGGTGGGCATGGTTGACAGGGTGTCCTGTCAAGCCTGTCACGAAGAGTTTGTATTTTGGTGGTGAAATACTTGGAGAATACAGATGGGAGTTCTTCATTTGTATGTTTTGTTGGGAGAGGTAAATCTTTTCGTGTGCCAAGGAGATGATTCATGGTTGTAAAGAGTTCTTTTGAAGAAGAGGCATTCAGGATTTTGGTTTGGAAATAGCTTGTTTTTGCTGATGCAATGAGGGTGGATACTTTTGTTTTAGAGGCTTGGAAAAGTTGCCTGTGTACAGTGAGTTTGGATTTGCGCCAACGGCGCTCTGCTCTGCGGCGGGCACGTTTTGCACAGGCGATCTCATGAGTGAGCCAGGGGGTAGGGGGGCGGTCAGGTAAAAGACGGGTTGTGGCTGGAGCATGAGTGTCCAGAAGATGGTGGAGAGTAGTATAGAATTCATCGGCAAGATTATGTGACTTTTCAGAAAGGAGACGGGAGGCATCAGATGAAAATGTGGAGAGGTCGATAGATTTGAGATTGCGTCGAGTCACTGTGCGCATGGTACGGGAAGGAGGAGAAATGTCGAGAGAACAGAGAATTGCAGAGTGGTCAGATGGAAGGGCTGAAGTTAGACGGGTAGAAAGAACTAAGCAGTTGTCAGTAGCGGAATTGTGGTGATCACGAGAAATGATCCAGTCAAGAATGTGACCTTTTTGATGGGTTGGTTCAGAAATGTGTTGAGTCATATTGTGATTGGACAGAGAGTTGATGATATGTCTTGTGTCATAACGGTGAGTGTTGTCATAGTGGACATTGATGTCACCTAGAATGATGAGATTTCCAGGTAAGAGGCAGTAGTGGTCAAGCAATTGGTCAAAGTCAGACAGAAACGTGGATGTGGTGAGTTTGTTGGCAGAGCTAGGTGGGGGTCGATAGACACAGGAGAAGGTGATGGGGTGAGGGTTGGATTGCAAGGATACTTCAACGTGCTCGAAAGAAGTGTACGGGCATTGAGAGTAGCTATGAAGATGTCTTTCTTTCCTTTCATCAGTCTGTATTGAAGCTTCGAGTTTTTGGTATTTTGATTGCTTTGGTCTCAGTAGCTGATTTTTCGACTGCAGCCTGAGACACCATTGCAGGACACGCTCCTTGGTTGACCGCGTGACGAGCGATGCGTAATGAACTTTTTTGAATCTGTGTCATTTTATTGCTTTTTTTTTAGCTAGATAAGCACTTGTGGTCACCACTCCATACAAATGTGAGCTGTAGTTCTCTGACTGAACTAGGTGACCCTCAGCGTCTCTGTCCAGCGTCTTGTGTACTTCACCGTTGACTAAACAAAGTTCCTCCGTTGATGTGCACATCAGCCATGCTGGTCTCCATGGTTGATGATGATGATGATAAGTAGTAATAGCAGCAGCAGCAGCAGCAGCAGCAGTAGTAGTAGTAGTAGTAGTAGTAGTAGTAGTAGTAGTAGTAGTAGTAGTAGTAGTAGTAGTAGTAGTTGTAGTAATAGTAGTAATATCATTACTATCATCATGATCATGATCATGATCATCGCCGTCGTCGTCGTCGTCATCATCAATATCATCATCACCATCATTAGTATTATTACTATTGTATTTATTATCATCATTATCATTATTAATATTATTATTATCATTATTATCATTATTATTATATTATCATTATTATTATTGTTATTATTATCATTTTATTCTTTTTATGGTTATTATTATTACTATTATTATCTTCATCATCGTCATCGTTTCAGACTACAAAATATCTGGGTGTACCAACGGCGTTCTGGAACTGGTGGAAGGCAGGGATGCAGGGGATGACCCCGTGACGTTGAATTGTGAAGATGTAGGCGAAGACGATGAGGTCACCTGGTCCATCATTTACGCCAGCAACAGCAGCAATCAACTAATCGCCGTGTGTGAGGGCTGCAAGTGGTTGATGTTTTGTCCCAAGTCCTGCGTGGTTCTCGACAAGGAAGACCTGATGGCCAACAGGACGGCCACCACTAGTGCCCTTACCATCGTCCACAATGTACGGGGATGGGCCGGCAACTCTGTCATGTGCAGACGGCAGGATAACAAACGATGGGCAACGTGTAAAATCCATGTTTCGTGTGAGTGGTTTTTATGTTCAGTCTGTCTGTCTGTCTCTGTGTCTGTCTTGTCTGTCTGTCTTTCTCTCTGTTTGTCTTTCTCTCTGTCTCTTTCTCTCTGTCTGTCTGTCTATCTCTTTCCTTCTTTCTTGTCTATCTGTCTTTCTTTCTCTCTTTCTTTCTTCTTCTTCTTCTTCTCGCTCTCTTTCTCTTCACTAAGACGTCATCTTGAGAAACTGAAACCGAAACTGAAACTGAAACCATCTCCGAATCTGGGAGTGTTGGAGTCTCATCCACTTCAGGGATGTGTCATCGAGGGAGTTGCTTCTTTGTCCTCACCAACACCGCAGGTGTCTGTATCTCTAGGACCTGGTTAACACCAGGATGTATCATGATAATAAGCGTAGAGTACAGCCCTGTCACACACAGTGTCAATCCTAGATGGAACTTCATAGCATCATGATTATCACCCTCATCGTCATCATCATCATAGCACTGCAAAAGCTGTTCCAGCCAACAACCAGCCAACCAACCAACAACAGCCAACCAACCAACAACCAGCCAACCAGGGAACCAACCAACCATCAAACCATCCATCCATTCAACCAACCAACCAACTAACCAACCAACCAACCAATCAACCAGCCAAACCACCATCCAATCAACAAGACAACCAACCAACCAACCAACCAACCAGCCAACCAACCAACCAACCAACCAACCCACTAACCAACCAACCAGCCAACCAACCAACCAACCAAGCAACCCACCAATCAAATAACCAACCAACCAGCCAACCAACCCAACAACCAACCAAATATACCCAAAGCATCGTTGATATTGACAAGTCAACCTCTTAGACCAGCAACCAACTGACGTCACAACACACACACAACAACCCAACACACACACCACAACCAACACACACACAACAACACAACACAACACACACCACACATCACACACACAACACACCAACACACAACACACCACACAACACACACACACAACAACACACAACACCACACACAACACACAACACAAACCAACACACAAGCACACACACACAACACACCACACACACAAACACACACACACAACACACACACAAACACACACACAAACACACACACACACACACACACACAACACAAAACACAACACACAATACACACAAACACACACAAAACCACACACACAACACCAACACACAACACACACACACACACACACACACACACACACACACACAACCACACACAAAACACACACACACAACACACAACACCACACACACAACACACACACAACAAACACACCACACAACACACACAAACACACACACACACACAACACACACACACACACACACCACAACACACACAACACAACACACACACAAACACCACAAACACACACAACACACACACACACACACACACACACAACACACACACACAAACACACAACACACACACACACACACACAACACACACACAAACCACACACCACAACACACACAACACACCACACACACAAACACACACACACACACACACACACACAAAAACACAACACACAACACACACACACAACACCAAACACACAACACACACACACACACACACACACACACACACACACACACACAAAGACTCCTTACCTCTTTGACTCTCACACCCTATCCACCATCATCCTGTATTGTCAACCATGCTAGCAAAACAAAAAGTTTTTTATCTAGTGAAAACACAGGTATTAACTTAACGCACAAAATGGAGGGGGGATGGCCATGACAATAAGCACAATACCATCACACCTCCTCTTCCCCTCATCCCTTTACCCATTTGCCCCCGTCCCCAAAGACCCGTGTGTAGAAAAAAACTGTCTGTGTAAGTACTAACGAACAACATGAACATGAACATGAGCATGAACACGAGCATGAACATCAACATGACCATGATCATGAACATCAACATGACCATGAACACAAACATCAATATGACCATGAACATCAACATGACCATGATCCCGAACATCAACATAACCATGAACACAAACATCAACATGACAGTCAGCATGGACATGAACATCAACATGACCATGAACCACGAAAATTAACATGAACATCTTATGAACATGAACATGATCACTGACATGAACATCAGCACGGACAAGAACAAATATGAACATGCACACGAACACGAAAGTGAACATGAACTTCAAAATGATCATGGACATGAACAGGAACACGGAAATGAACGCAAACATGAAAGCGAACATGAACATGAACACGAACATCATCGTGGACATGAACGTCAAAATAGCCTAAAATGAAAGTCAACATGGAGAGGAACTCAATCACGAACATCTTCATAAACATGGACAAAATCATGAACATAATCATGAACATGAACATGAACACGACCATGCACACGAACATGAACATCAACATGAAAATCAACATGGAGAAGAACACAAACACGAACATGAACATGGAGAAAAACACAAACATGAACACAATTATGAACATGAACATGGAGAAGAACACAAACACGAAAATGAACATGAACATGAACATGGAGAAAAACACATACACGAAAATGAACATGAACATGAACATGGAGAAAAACACATACACGAACATGAACATGAACACGTAAAAGAACACAAACACGAAAACGAACATGAACAACAACATGGAGAAGAACACAAACATGAAAATGAACATCAACATCAACATGGAGAAGAACACAAACATGAACATGAACATGAACATGAAGATGGAGAAGAACACAAACATGAACATGAACATGAAGATGGAGAAGAACACAAACATGAACATGAACATGAAGATGGAGAAGAACACAAACATGAACATGAACATGAAGATGGAGAAGAACACAAACACAAACATGAACATGAACATCAACATGGAGAAGAACACAAACACAAAGATGAACATGAACATCAACATGGAGAAGAACACAAACACGAAAATGAACATCAACATCAACATGGAGAAGAACACAAACACGAAAATGAACATGAACATGAACATGGAGAAGAACACAAACACGAAAATGAACATGAACATGAACATGGAGAAGAACACAAACATGAACATGAACATGAAGATGGAGAAGAACACAAACACGAAAACGAACATGAACATCAACATGGAGAAGAACACAAACATGAACATGAACATGAAGATGGAGAAGAACACAAACATGAACATGAACATGAAGATGGAGAAGAACACAAACACAAACATGAACATGAACATCAACATGGAGAAGAACACAAACACAAACATGAACATGAACATCAACATGGAGAAGAACACAAACACAAACATGAACATGAACATCAACATCAACATCAACATGGAGAAGAACACAAACACAAACACGAAAATGAACATCAACATCAACATGGAGAAGAACACAAACACGAACATCAACATCAACATCAACATGGAGAAGAACACAAACATGAACATGAACATCAACATCAACATGGAGAAGAACACAAACACGAACATCAACATCAACATCAACATGGAGAAGAACACAAACACAAACACGAACATCAACATCAACATGGAGAAGAACACAAACACAAACACGAACATCAACATCAACATCAACATGGAGAAGAACACAAACACGAACATGAACATCAACATCAACATGGAGAAGAACACAAACACGAACATGAACATCAACATCAACATGGAGAAGAACACAAACACAAACACAAACACGAACATCAACATCAACATCAACATGGAGAAGAACACAAACACAAACACGAACATCAACATCAACATCAACATCAACATGGAGAAGAACACAAACATAAACATGAACACGAACATCAACATCAACATGGAGAAGAACACAAACACAAACATAAACACGAACATGAACATGAAGATGTAGAAGAACACAAACACGAACATGAACGTGAACATGTAGAAGAACACAAACACGAACATGAACATGAACATGAAGATGTAGAAGAACACAAACACGAACATGAACATGAACACGAAGTTGGAGAAGAACACAAACATGAACATGAGGATGTAGAAGAACACAAACATGAACATGAAGATGTAGAAGAACACAAACATGAACATGAAGATGTAGAAGAACACAAATATGAACATGAAGATGTAGAAGAACACAAACACGCACATGAACATGAACATGAAGATATAGAAGAACACGAACACGAACATGAACATGAACATAAAGATGTAGAAGAACACAAACACGAACATGAACATGAAGATGTAGAAGAACACAAACACGAACATGAACATGAAGATGTAGAGTAACATAAACACGAACATGAACATGAAGATGTAGAAGAACACAAACACAAACACAAACACGAACATGAACATGAAGATGTAGAAGAACACAAACACGCACATGAACATGAAGATGTAGAAGAAACACAAACACAAACACAAACACGAACATGAACATGAAGATGTAGAAGATAACAAACACGCACATGAACATGAAGATGTAGAAGAACACAAACACGAACATGAACATGAAGATGTAGAAGAACACAAACACGAACATGAACATGAAGATGTAGAAGAACACAAACATCAACATGAACATGAAGATGTAGAAGAACACATACACGAACATGAACATGAAGATGTAGAAGAACACATACACGAACATGAACATGAAGATGTAGAAGGACACATACACGAACATGAACATGAAGATGTAGAAGAACACAAACACGAACATGAACATGAACATGAAGATGTAGAAGAACACATACACGAACATGAACATGAAGATGTAGAAGAACACAAACACGAACATGAAAATGAACATGAAGATGTAGAAGAACACAAACACGAATATGAACATGAAGATGTAGAAGAACACAAACACGAACATGAACATGAACATGAAGATGTAGAAGAACACAAACACGAACATGAACATGAACATGAAGATGTAGAAGAACACATACACGAACATGAACATGAAGATGTAGAAGAACACAAACACGAACATGAACATGAACATGAAGATGTAGAAGAACACAAACACAAACACGAATATGAACATGAAGATGTAGAAGAACACAAACATCAACATGAACATGAAGATGTAGAAGAACACAAACATCAACATGAACATGAAGATGTAGAAGAACACAAACACGAACATGAACATGAACATGAAGATGTAGAAGAACACAAACACGAACATGAACATGAAGATGTAGAAGAACACAAACACGAACATGAACATGAAGATGTATAAGAACACAAACACTAACATGAACATGAAGATGTAGAAGAACACAAACACGAACATGAACATGAACATGAAGATGTAGAAGAACACAAACATCAACATGAACATGAAGATGTAGAAGAACACAAACACGAACATGAACATGAAGATGTAGAAGAACACAAACACGAACATGAACATGAAGATGTAGAAGAACACAAAAACACAAACACGAACATGAACATGAAGATGTAGAAGAACACAAACACGAACATGAACATGAAGATGTAGAAGAACACAAACACAAACACTAACATGAACATGAAGATGTAGAAGAACACAAACACAAACATGAACATGAACATGAAGATGTAGAAGAACACAAACATCAACATGAACATGAAGATGTAGAACAACACAAACACTAACATGAACATGAAGATGTAGAAGAACACGAACATGAACATGAAGATGAAGATGTAGAAGAACACAAACACGAACACGAACATGAAGATGTAGAAGAACACAAACATCAACATGAACATGAAGATGTAGAAGAACACAAACACGAACATGAACATGAAGATGTAGAAGAACACAAACACGAACATGAACATGAAGACGGAGAAGAATGCAAACACAAACACGAACATGAACATGAAGATGTAGAAGAACACAAACACGAACATGAACATGAAGATGGAGAACACAAACACGAACATGAACATGAAGACGGAGAAGAATGCAAACACAAACACGAACATGAACATGAAGATGTAGAAGCACACAAACACGAACATGAACATGAACATGAAGATGTAGAAGCACACAAACACGAACATGAACATGAACATGAAGATGTAGAAGAACACAAACACAAACACGAACATGAACATGAAGATGTAGAAGAACACAAACACGAACATGAACATGAAGATGTAGAAGAACACAAACACGAACATGAACATGAAGATGTAGAAGAACACAAACATCAACATGAACATGAAGATGTAGAAGAACACAAACATCAACATGAACATGAAGATGTAGAAGAAACACAAACATCAACATGAACATGAAGATGTAGAAGAACACAAACACGAACATGAACATGAACATCAACATTGAGAAGAACACATACACTAACATGAACATGGAGAAGAACACAAACATCAACATGAACATGGAGAAGAACACAAACACGAACATGGTCATCAACATCAATATGGAGAAGAACACATACACTAACATGAACATGAAGATGGAGAAGAACACAAACACGAACATTGACATCAACATGGAGAAGAACACAAACACGAACATTGACATCAACATGGAGAAGAACACAAACATGAACATGAACATCAACATCAACATGGAGAAGAACACACAAGATGAACATGAACATCAACATCAACATGGAGAAGAAACACAAACACGAACATTGACATCAACATGGAGAAGAACACAAACATGAACATGAACATCAACATCAACATGGAGAAGAACACAAACACAAACATGAACATGAACATCAACATGGAGAAGAACACAAGATGAACATGAACAGAACATGAACATGAACATCAACATGGAGAAGAACACAAAGATGAACATGAACATCAACATGGAGAAGAACACAAAGATGAACATGAACATCAACATGGAGAAGACACAAAGATGAACATGAACATCAACATGGAGAAGAACACAAAGATGAACATGAACATGAACATCAACATCAACATGGAGAAGAACACAAACACAAACATGAACATGAACATGAACATCAACATGGAGAAGAACACAAACATGAACATGAACATCAACATGGAGAAGAACACAAAGATGAACATGAACATCAACATGGAGAAGAACACAAAGATGAACATGAACATGAACATGAACATCAACATGGAGAAGAACACAAAGATGAACATGAACATGAACATGAACATCAACATGGAGAAGAACACAAAGATGAACATGAACATCAACATGGAGAAGAACACAAAGATGAACATGAACACGAACATGAACATCAACATGGAGAAGAACACAAACACAAACATGAACATCAACATCAACATGGAGAAGAACACAAACACGAACATGAACATCAACATGGAGAAGAACACAAACACAAACATGAACATCAACATCAACATGGAGAAGAACACGAACACGAACATGGACATCAACATCAAATACATGAACATCAACATGGGACACAAACATGAACATCTTATGATTAGAGAATGAGCACAAATACATAAACATGAACATGAACATCAACATGGACACAAACAGAACACAACTATGAACATCAAGCATCAACATGAGAAGAACAAAACGAACATGAACAACAACATGGGACAAACACAACACGAACATGAACAATAAGCATCAATATGGACATAACATGACATAACATGGACATGAACATGAACATCGTTATGATGTACGAATGTTGATGATTCAAGTATGTTACATTAACAATGGACATGAACATCTAACATGGACACAAACATGGAACATGGTTTGTGTACGGTATATGACATCATGATGGACATATTTACATTGGACATGGAACTTGTCACAATGGACCACAACATGATACACGTTATGTTTTACGAAAGGGAGTTTCACAGTTATGGTACATAACATGGATTGTACATGGATTTAACATGAACATGGACACAATCCCATGGAACATGGGTTTGTTACAGGATATTTTACCATCAATATGGACATAACCATTGGACATGGAATTTTGTACATGGTACATTCCATCTGATCATGGATGTTTTGTCACAGACCATTGGTTGGATTTGTTGTCACAGGTTATTTTACCATCTGGAACATGGATGTTTTGTCACAGGTTATTTTACCATCTGGAACATGGATGTTTTGTCACAGGTTATTTTACCATCTGGAACATGGATGTTTTGTCACAGGTTATTTTACCATCTGGAACATGGATGTTTTGTCACAGGTTATTTTACCATCTGGAACATGGATGTTTTGTCACAGGTTATTTTACCATCTGGAACATGGATGTTTTGTCACAGGATATTTTACATTCGGAATCCAGGGATGTTTTGTCACAGGAATGCTACGTTTTGCAACCATGGATGTTTCATTTTTCGCAGGATCGGTCACGTGTTGGAAGCATGGGTGTTTCATCTAGGGTTGATCGCCACAGGATATTTTACATTCTGAGACCATTGGTGCCTCGTTTAGTGTTAACTGCAGGGAATGTTGTTTCGTTTTAAAACCAAAGATGTTCAATAGATTGTTGGTTGCCAGAAAACTTCCCTTAAGGATGTGGGGATTCTTTCATTATAAACAGTATCGCCATTTTCTGGACATTCCGTGCTAGAAATTTCCATTTTCCTTCACTGTTTTTGTTTCTGCCCTATTCCTTTTTTTTTCTGCCATGTCTTCCTATCAATTTCTGTCTTGCTGGTCTATATACTTTTTCTTAGGATTGATAATCGGGTACATGTGTGAAGCACATTTTGGCAAGGGGATATGAGATACCCGGATGCAGTTTTAAGTAATTTAGGCCCGTTTTTATATATGTTTTAGTGCCCTTAGTTGTGTGTAAAATTGTATTCAGGTATTTTCTTTAATTCCCCTGCGTCATAATTTCGACGGAATGGTCAACACCAGGGGCATCTCCTTGATTATGTGCGTGAATGCATTGATACGTGTTCTTAATTTTCTTTACTTTTCCTTTTTTTGCCCTGTTGAAATATAGCGTATGTTTTGAAACGGTTATAGCCCTGATATGGCTCTACGCAGTCGGCTGGGCATAAAACAAAAAAAAAATGTAACAATGACAATGACCATGATTATTTCATTCCCACCTGAACTGTCAGGTTCAAACATTTTGGTGTTTCATCTAGTGTTGGCTGCAAAATGATCTTTTACGTTTTGAAACCTTATTTCATTGTCACAGGATCTTTAACGTTTGGGAACCATAGTTTTTATCTAGTGTTGATTTACACAGAACAAATTTAAAAATCATGGTTGTTTTACCTGGTGCTGACTGCCACAGGATCTATTCCATTTGAAAGCATGGGTGTTTCACCTACTGTTGATAATCATCACTATGTGTCCTACTGCATGGCGTTGGCGATCATGGCCCTCCATATGAATCTATCCTCTGTCGTTGCAAGTATATCTCCCATCCTGTCTGTCTTCATCCATTCCGCAAGTCCGTCTAATATTTTCTCCCTGGGCCTACCTGGTGTTCATTTTCACTCCAGTTTTCCTGTTGTAACCAGGTGCTCTAATTTCTTGTGTCTTATATTCAGATTTATGTTCATATTCATATTTATATTCATATTCATGTTCAATTCTTTTTTTGTCACAATGGATCGGATGTTGAGGAAAGAGGGAGAGACTCAAAATATGATATCTTGTGTTCATATTCATATTCATAGTCATAGTCGTAGTCATAGTCATGTTCACTTCCTTTTTGTCATAAGGGATTGGCTCTTGTGGAAAAAGCGAGAAACTCAAAATCTAATCTCTTGATCTCATATTCATGGTCATCTATTTTGTTGTTGTTGTTGTTGTTGTCATAATGATTTACCATGTGAAACTCGGGCTGCTCTCCCCGTTGATATCACGTCGCCGCAGTGCAGCGCCACCCATTTTGCCAGACCCAGACTTTAGAAAGGCAAGAAGACTTACTGGCCTCCAGGGGGAGGGACTTGAGAAATGAACCTCTCTCTCCAGTAATTGATACCAGGCAGCCAGCGAATGCCCTGCTCTTTTACAATTTTCAACTGCTGTGGTGTCTTTATCGTGTGCAGGTCAGAAGGCAATGATGATAATGATATAATAATAATAATGCTATTGATGATACTTATCATCGTCGTCATCATCATCGTCATCATCATCGCCATTGCCATCCTTCTCCTCCTCCTCCTCCCCCTCATCATCATCATCACCATCACCATCACCACTATCAACACCATCAACACCATCAACACCATCAACATCAACATCACTGTCACTATCTGTCGTCATCATCATCATCATCATCATCATCATCAACATCATCATCATCATCATCATTCATACATCATCATCATCATCATCATCATCATCATCATCATCATCATCATCATCATCATCATCATCGTCGTCGTCGTCGTCGGTCGTCATCGTCATCGTCATCGTCATCGTCATCACCACCATCGCCACCATCATCATCACCATCATCATCACCATCAACGCCATCACATCAACTCGTCGTCGTCGTCGTCATCATCATCATCATCATCATCATCATCATCATCATCATCATCAACCACCACCCCCACCACCACTATCAACACACCATCAACACCATCAACATCATTGTCACTATGGTCTTCATTATCATCATCATCATCACCACCACCACCACTATCAACACCATCAACACCATCAACATCAACATCACTGTCACTATGGTCGTCGTCATCACATCATCATCATCATCATCATCATCATCATCATCATCATCATCATCATCATCATCATCATCATCATCATCATTCACACATCAATCACTCACCACCACCACACACTATCAACACCATCAACACCATCAACATCAACATCACTGTCACTATGGTCTTCATCATCATCATCATCATCATCATCATCCATCATCAATCATCTCATCATCATCATCATCATCATCATCATCATCATCATCATCATCATCATCACCTCATCGCTCATCGTCATAGTCCATCATTGCGCATCGCGCACAGCGCAATCATCATCATAATCAACGCCATCACCACCAACGCTATCACCATCAGCTTCGTCATCATCATCATCATCATCATTAACATCATCATCACCACCACCACCACCATCAATAATAATCTCCGTTTTCATCTTCTTTGTTGCTCAATCGTGTAAATTGTAATCAGAAAAAAAGAATATAGACTCAGAACGCGTATTTACGAGAAATACAACCAGACAAGACAGACGCAAATTTTTGACCAACTGGCCTTTGTCAAGCGTAAACATAAGACCACAAATAACAAACAACAAATACAGAAATCAGAAGAAAAATAGCTAATCTCCTTGCTGCTTCGTCCAAGTTTTTCATCGTAAACGCAAGATCACGAAAGAACAAACAACAAATACATAAAATTGATAGAAAAAGACAAATCTTCCCTGCTGCTTCGTCCATGTTGTTTGACATTTTATTGTCGTTTTGGTTCGGATTTCTAGCCATCTGTTTGTGTCATACTGACTTCTTTTAAGCTGTCTGGTGTCAAACATAGTTGTACTTCAGGGATTAGTTGTGTAATTGTTTAAAAACTTGTTTTATTTTCGATTTGGTTTGTTTTTCTGCTCATCTGCCTGTGTGTCATTCTAACTTTGTTTGCGTGAACATAATTTTTAGCAGCCATCCATGCTCTGTCTTTTTCCACCAGCATTTCCTCATTCTTAGTCAGTTTGTGAGTCTCCGTAATTGACACTGACCAAACACATGGATAAGGTCACCTAAGATTTCTGTTCACAAAGGTTTATTAATATATTATATTTTACAACGGTTTATTATCATATTGTAAGATACATGCCCAATAAAAAGTTCTAAACTAGTGCTTTCTATGGATGTTTGTATGGCTGTTACATTGTCTAAACAAATCAAACTGGATCACAATATATTGATGAGCTCAAAATCAATAAAGTAAATATGTAGACATGCTGATACTCGATGATAATATTGGTATGAAAACAAAACATGTTTTCTAAGCATAAATGTTAGGTGCTCAAAACGTGAAATACACAACACTTCTTTATTTAGAGTACCAGAAACCAAAGGGCTCTTGCCAAGTGGGTACGACGTTGTCCATTCAGTTTCAGGGTCTAATTTTGACCCTGCCTTGGCACCTTCAGCCTGGTGGGTATAAGATGGACCTTTTCCCCATTTCCCAGATCAACATCTGTGCAGACCTGTTAGAGCCTAAAGCCCCTTCATGTTTATACACATGCACGACAACAAATATGCACTTTATACATCTATAGGATCTACAGTTATGTCGATGTCCTGTGGCCTATGGAAACATGAAAGCACCATGTCCATCTCACTGAAGATGGAGTGTGTAGATTGTGTAGCAACGTCTGGTCTGAACAGTGGGTATACATGCATCTGAAAAAATTGCTATGCTAAAAAAAAGTATGGATATCGGTTGTTGTTGTTTTTTCAAGTAACTTGATAAGGTTAACTTCCACGTACTATTTGATAATGTGTACATATCATATGAAAATGTACACGTTGAATGCATTTTTAATTTATTGGTGTCCCATAGATTGGTTTCTGCAAAAGAAGGATCGCACCAAAACGAAGGAAACTGATTAAAATAATTAACAAATTTTTCATAAAAAGAAACATATGAAAAACGCCTTCATGATCATGCTGTCTGCTTTCTCCATTTGTTGATATAGTTATATACAGTGGGTTACCTAGACACTGAACGGGAATCATATGACAAAACACAGTATTTTGGATTTTCTCCCTGACTGTGGAGTCCAAGACACGTCAGGCTGACTGTCATTACACTTTTGAATTCTGGACATAGCAGATCATGTTCAGTTTAGATTTCTCACAGACCACAACTTATGCTTGTTAAATTGATAAATGCCTAATCGCATTTCTATGAACAAACATTTCTTGCTTTCATGTACCTACACATTGAAAAAACAAACACACTGAAAAATGCTTGGACAGAAAGAGAAAGAAAGACAGACAGACGGAAAGAGAAGGAGCCTATTCAGTGTACAAAATAGTTGTTGAAATCTAAAAATTGTTTTCAGTTCAGTAAAAATGTGTAAGTAGTCAGTGAATAGAAACTGTTGAAAGAAGGATTTCTAAGAGTTTTGGCTGTTCAGTGAGAATGAGAAAGCATGCTTGCGATTTAAGGGCACTGTTGCTAGATTTCTACGAAACAATCGATTTCTTCTATTCCTAATGTGTTTAAATTTTTTAGAAATCTGAAACTTTTATCTTTTAAATGCAGTTTGAATTATTTGTTTGTGATCAGCCGTTTGCTAGCAATCGGCTGCTAAACTGAGTAGGGTGTGTGATGAAAATCACTTTTTCGTCCGTCATTTTGGAGAAAGTGGCACTTTACTTCATGTTGTGTATTTTATGGTGATAATAAGCAACGTTCTGCAAGTTTCCATGTAATAAGACACACAGAGAGTTACTTCCATTTGTATTGCAAATGTCTGCCCCCACAGTCAGTTGTTGAGAATTGATTTCTGTATTTGTTTTTGAAGTTGTGCAAAGTTCGAGGTCAAACTCATATGAAACATGTCTATTGATCGGAAGAATACAGCAGATTTCCTAAAAAAAAAAACCCGTAAGTTTCATGGAAATAGATTCACTGGAAGAGCAGAAATGGATATGGAGGAGAGGTTAGCTAGTAGTAGCACTTCAAGTAGTGTTTGTCCCAGTGTTTCTCCAAACGTAGCTCAATCTGGCAGTGTACTACAGAAGGCCACGCACACTCGATCAGAGATGAAGTTGAAAGATTTATGTGACATTATGAAGACTAGGAGAAGACTTACCCTAGATGAACACCAAGAGCAAGTGGAGGAATTTCCTTACTAGGCAGGAGGACACTAGAAAGAAGTAAGTTCCCTTAACAATCCTTTTTTTGTAAATAACACGCTGAAGGCTGTGTAACATTTTGTCCGCGAACTTTACGAAAAAATTGCCTTGTGTACTCAGTTACTTTTTTTTGTTTTTAAAGCAATTTTCACCAAAGTTTGCACACATACTTATTGTCTCTGTACCTTTAGTGTGAGCTATCAAACATGTACTATCTGCATGAGTTTTTCGAGATACAAGAGAGTCAAGCAGGTAAATATAAGGCTTAAATTAGCAAATATTTGGTGCTTCATAAATCAGAAGTGGAGTGAGGCAGACTTTTATGGATAGTTCCCACTTAGGAAGTAGCTTTGATTTACATATTGTCCGAAACTAAAATCAGAGAA
This sequence comes from Monoplex corrugatus, assembly GCA_030674185.1. Classification (NCBI taxonomy): domain Eukaryota; kingdom Metazoa; phylum Mollusca; class Gastropoda; order Littorinimorpha; family Ranellidae; genus Monoplex; species Monoplex corrugatus. The sequence continues at coordinate 3,258,971 of JAPXFY010000034.1, forward strand.
ACAGTTAGCTTGAGAAAAACTAGCTTAACAATGTGAAGGCATTTTCGGACATGATTTTTGCAACATTTTTGTATAAATAATTTTTTCATAAAAATACTCAATGCTTTACCCAAATAAATTCAAATTTCCAGAAATATGCTGTCTTCTGATGTTTATGACCAAATTTGACATCAATCCATGGATACTTATTTGATACAGATTCAAAGAGAAAATGGTATGTGTCGCTAGGTAGCAATGCCCCTTAAAATAAGTGACAGTTCATAACTCACGTGTCTGTCTGCCTGTCTGTCTGTCTGTCTGCCTGTCTGTCTGTCTGTCTTATTGTTACTTTCCCATTTTCAGTTTTCTTTTATATTAAATGTTTATCAACATGACTTTCAAATATGCTACACGTACAAACAGTATGTACACGTTTTATTGTTTATGGTGGTTGAGTCTTTTGCCCTTGAATGTTTTATGCTATGTGTGCAAATAGCACTTGTAACTGTTGGAATACAGGCTGGTAGCCTTTACATCACATGTTTGTGGTTCTCTCTTCTTCCTCTTTCATGAACATGTCAAGAGTGTCATAATTCCTGTACTTCGCTTTGTCTTTTCTATAAGGTCCTTCATGTTTTCAGACATTTGTTTGATTTTTAACATTCTCATTACATATGGGCAGTAACTTCACCCCATGGTGACGGTGATGGTGATGGTTTCCCAGTCACTGCTGTTGGTGGTATTGTTGCTGGATTGCTTGTCATCGCATTAGTTGGTGCTGGAGTGTTTGTCTGGAATCGGCGGAAAGGTAAATGTTATACATTGGTTTTGTTTTTACGTGTTTGTGATTTTTATACTTTTCTTTCTTTTTTGTCACAAAAAAATAGTTATAAGAAAATAGATCTGTTTTTGCTGAGAAAAACAAAACTGACACAGGTTTATGTCTACAATATATTTTTAAGATGAGCACTCACACCAGCAATCGAGCTGTAGTGGAGGAGGAGGGGATCTCTGTCCAGCCTGGGAAACGAACTTATTTCTTGTTGTGTCTCATGCGAACACTTTAACCACAAAGGCCATAGCTCATCTGTGGTTTATACACCTTTCGATGACTGGGATTCACTCATTACTGTCTAATGAGGACAATATTACACAGACAGATTTAAGGCGTCTAAGGACCTCAGACTTTCCCAGATGGAGAATTTTTGTTGTAGTGGCATTGCCCACAAGTTCATCAGCCCATTCATTTCCCTTAACACCAGCGTGTCCAGGGCAGTAGATCCACGTGATAATTTTTAGGTCGATACTGTTCATTACTTTGTGCCATTCTGAGGTCCATATTCCATTTGCACTATTTGAAGTAGATTCATCAAGTCAGTCAGGATGAAGACTTGGCTTTCTTTCATGCCATCATTCAGTACAGTTTTCTCCCGTATCTTCCTTAAAGTCCAAATTTTGTTTCTTTTTCAGGAGCAAACAGAACAGGAAGGCGAAAGTATGGGTACGTCTTTTTATTCTTTTAGTGTGTTGATTGTTAAATATTTTGTGTATGTTGAGGCCAAGTAATAGTGTATATTTTTTTAGCCAGATATGTATGTGTTATATTTGTTTGAGGCCAAGATATTGTAGTGTATATATTTGTTTTGAGGCCAGATATGTATTTATATTTGTTTTAGCAAGATAATTGTATGTAATTGTTTTCAATATTATTGTATTTTTGTTTTGGGCCAAGATAATTGTATGTGTTATTTTTTGAGCAAATTTAGTAATATTGGAGCCCAAGATAATTGTATGTGTTATATTTTGTTTTGAGGCCAGTAATTGTGTGTTTATATTTGTTTTGAGGCCAAGATAATTGTATGTGTATATATTTGTTTTGAGGCCAAGATAATTGTATGTGTATATATTTGTTTTGAGGCCAAGATAATTGTATGTGTATATATTTGTTTTGAGGCCAAGATAATTGTATGTGTATATATTTGTTTTGAGGCCAAGATAATTGTATGTGTATATATTTGTTTTGAGGCCAAGATAATTGTATGTGTATATATTTGTTTTGAGGCCAAGATAATTGTATGTGTATATATTTGTTTTGAGGGTTGATCATTTCATAATACCCAAGAGGGATTGTGAGTCTGGTGGCTGCCATCACAATCAGCTATTTCTGGATGGACCTTCACCAATTGTTGCATAAACATGGAGAGCTGAAGAATCGAAATGCATAAGTTTGATATACGGGGTGTGTGTTCATACAATATATTGGTCTCATGTTCAAGATTGACACAGTCTTTTATTCTTGAACTGAGGAATGTTCTGAACTTACATGTACAACTTCATGCTTTGTGGCTGCGTCTATGTTAGCTGAATGGGTAGCGCAAACTGTGTTGGATTTGAGAAATTCTGCATGGGAATTACGCCGTGACTATCAAGAGTTATGTTGCTTAGTTAATATCTAAAGTTCTCCCTGCTTCCCTCTTATTTCCTTTGGTGTTACATACATCCCTTGGAAGCAACCCTGTATATGTTCTGTCTTATCTATGTGTGTGTGTTTGTGGTCAGTTCAAGAATAAAAGACTGTGTCAATCTTGAACATGAGACCAATATATTGTATGAATTTCTCTCCTCCCTCGAGGTTGTGTGTAGGTGTAGTTGCAGGGTATATGGATAGGCTTGGGCATTCCTTTTTGAGGAATGTTCTGAACTTACAACTTTATGCTTTGTGGCTGCGTCTATGCTAGCTGAATGGGTAGTGCAAAATGTGTTGGATTTGAGAAATTCTACATGGAAGATAACTCCTTACTATCAAGAGTTATGTTGCTTAGTTAATATTTGAAATTCTCCTTGCTTTGATTCCATCTTACTTCCTTCGGTGTTTGTGTATGTGTTTATACATATGTCTGTGCGTGTGTGTTTGTTTATTTGAGAGAAAGAGAGAGAGAGAGAGAGAGAGAGAGACAGACAGACAGACAGACAGACAGAAGATAGAGAATTAAACTAATATTCTGTGTCGCTTGTTAATGTGTTTATTTGAGAGAGGGGGGGGGGGGGGAAGGAGGGGAGAGAGATAGGGAGAGAGAGAAAGAGAGACACACGATCAGATAGACAGAGAGAGAGAGAGAGAGAGAGACGGAGAGAGACGGAGGGAGACAGAGAGAGAAAGGCAGGGACAGAGAGAGAGAGAGACAGAAAGAGACAGAGAGATAGAGAGAGACACAGAGAGAGAGAGAGAGATACAGGGAGAGAGAAAGACAAAGAGAGAGAAGAGAGAGAGAGAGAGTAAAAGTAGTATGTATATATATATATATATATATATATATATATATATATATATATATATATATATATATATATATATCTTTTTATATGTACATTTATGTGTGTGCGTGTGTGTGTGTGTGCGTGCTGTGTGTGTGTGTTTGTGTGTGTGTGTGTGTGCGTGCTGTTGTGTGTGTGTGTGTGGTGTGTGTGTGTGTGTGTGTGTGTGTGTGTGTGTGTTTTCCAAGGGTGGAGATGCATCAGAACAGAGGCGTGGTGTCTCGTCAGCCTTTCCGTGAAGTGCATGGGCCAGACTATGTTGTTTCACCACGAAACGCTCAAGGTTTGGATCAGTATACGTCAATCATTAGTTTTTTTTAACTTTTGCCTGCTTGTATGTCTGTTGTGTATCTGGCTATGTAGGTGTGTTTGTGTGTGTGTGTGTGTGTGTGTGTGTGTGTGTGTGTGTGTGTGTGTGTGTGTGTGTGTGTGTGTGTGTGTGTGTGTGTGTGTGTGTGTGTTGTAATACATTTGAAGTAGGAGTGTGTGCTATGTCTACTGTGTGTGCGTACAAGCAAGCACGCGTGTATGTTTGTGCCTGAGTACGTATGCATGTATGTGGGTGTGTCTTTCTAAATATATATATTATATATTATTAAAATATATATATATGTACATAAATGATTTCATCATGTAACTTCATATGTGGAAAGTAAAAACAAAATATTGAATTTTGAAACATGTGTGGATTTTCTGAAATTGTTTGTTTATATTCTAGACGTGTAGTTATCTTATCATAAACCTTTCTTCATGTTTTAAAAATGTGAATATTATTAACAGTTTCACCTGTACTTCTGTCTGTTGTATTGTGAATTCATATTGATTTGGTTGGCTTTCGTGTATTTGCTGTCACCCTCTATGCCTGAAGAGGGGCTGAGGGATCTATTAAACGTTGAAATTAAACATTGTGTTTCCAGACATCCAACATGGGTTCATTCCTCCACGTGTAGGCAACATTGGAGCTCCATCCTCTTCCCTCCTGAAAATCCCTACGATGATATAGGGATTGCTGCACCACAAGGTAATTGCATTGATATAATAACATTGATTTAAAACAAGATCGTCAGACCATTTTGAGAATCTGGCTTTTATGAACATATTTGTTTAAAAACCCCCAAATCATTTGACCTTGAAAAAACGCTGAATAAAATATGACCCGATAGCAAATGAGGACACGGGCTGACTGTTGCAACACAATTGAGATGTTATCAAAGTTCATGATAAACTGCTGCTCACACACGATGGTAAAATAAGGCTGATTGTAGGCACTGTTCTTAGGTTTTGTGGTGCCTTTTGGTGCAATGACTTCCAAGATTATACACTCACGATTCTTCAACGATCCACACCTTTGACACAAATTTGGTAAACATTTCTAAAACCAGACAGATATTTGGAAGAAGTCAGTAGAGAGATAAAAAGTTAATTATGCAGGCTGAGGTTAATCTTATAATTACCTAGTTTTAATTCTGCCAGAAATTGTAATGTACAGCCAGGTATTATTATTCCAGATCTCCCTGACTCCCCAAGCAGGGCAGTGGATTATTGGTGGGGAAGTCTTGGATTTGAGCCCCTATTAAATTAATTATAGTGGACTGTTTTACCCCGACGTGCTTTTTCCCAGAATTGAGCATGCCGTGGGCTTTTGGGAAGACTGAGACCACACAGTTGATTCTCGTCCTCCTTATGGACACGTCATTGAGGGTGGTGGTCAAATGTCCTTACAAATATCTCTGATGTACTTATTTTTTAGTCTGTTTGACACCAGCATACATTATAAAAGTTAGTATAGAGTACCACCATGTCACGAAATCACAATCCAAAATGAAACTCAGTAACATCAACACTGATATAGGCACTGTGTAAAATGGTCCCAGATGCTGTGGCCCTTCATGTCCTACTCTTGTGGTGGACTCAATTTTGATGATTTCGAAGGTGTGCTGGAAAGCTGAAATGAGCATATGAGGGTAGTAACTCAGCAGTGCTGTAGAGGTAAAGCAGCCAAAAGACAAAGCAGAAGAAGAACAACAACAGTGGCAAAAACACATGAAGGATGCAAAGCACATACATTGGTGGAAAGGGAAGGACAAGAGGAGATTAAATCACTGATGGACAAAAGGTGTCTTCAAGTCAGGCTTGAATGAGTTTGTGACTGTCAAAGAGCAGAGGAAGCTCATTCCAGTTGTGTGGACAAGACACAGAATATGAACGGCGACTGATTGTGGAATATCTGTATCAAGGAACTCGTAAACAAATAGTATCACATGCAGAATGGAGAGTCGGGCAGTTGTTTGCGTTCGGAAGTGGTTGCAAAGATAAGTAGGTGCAGAGCAGTTTATACACTTGTAGCAGATCTTATTGGTTTTAACCAGTGGAAAACTGGGTAGAACAAATGTTTGTTGGTAGTGAAATACATAGACATGTCTGTTTTAACTGCATTTCACTGGCTTTCCTCTTGGTGATGATTATGTCCTTTTTCTTAAAGTTCATGTGAACATGTATGTGTGTTGAGAAAATGAGGGGCAGGAGGGCATCCATTGCTTCATTTAACTTTGGACAAGGAACAAACTAGTATTGTGAATCCTGTCTGCGTGTGTGTATGATCGTGTGTATGATCGTGTGTATGTGTGTGTGTTTGTGTGTGTGTGTGTGTGTGTGTGTGTGTGTGTGTGTGTGTGTGTGTGTGTGTGTGTGTGTGTGTGTGTGTGTGTGTGGTTCCAGACCATAATCCAGAGTCTGTGTACAGTGGTCTACAGACAAGTGATATTGGAGTTCCATCCATCTACTCCCCTTTCTCACTCTACCGTAATGTGGGAGCTTCTGCACAACAAGGTAATACTTATTGTAGTAATCTGATGATAATGATGATGATGACAAATATAGTGTTGATAAAATATGATAAGTACTTTGACAATTACTTTTAATTTTTCATCTACTGGTACCTGCAGATGTGAAGCCGGCAGATGATGATGGCAGCCTGCATATAGACAGAAAGCTTGGGGAAGAGTCACGTTGTGTATGTGGACTGTGTCTGCATCACATCTATCGAGTACCACTGTGGTCTTCTGTTACTAATGCCTGAACAACTGCTGTTACAGGTTCAAAGGGCTCGCTAACTGACTGGCATCTTGGTGGCCAAACCACTTGATTCACTGTTGTGCTATGTACTGATTGATAACTATTGTTGCCTTTCAGATACATTGAAAGAAGAATAGGCATCATAATGGACAGGGACAAGTCAAAGTCTGTCAAAGGATACTGGGCTATATCAGACCGAGTTTAGTTAGACTGGATGGCAAGCCATTTGATATCAAGATCTTCCAAGTATATGTGCGTACCAACGTCCACAAGTACTGAGGATGAATTTGACAACTTCTACAAAGAATTAGAGACAGCCAAGACTCAGTGTAAAGCACTGCAATAATAATGGGAGATTTTAATGCTTAAGTGGGTCAGGAAAAAGTAGATGGCATAGTTGGACCTCGTGGCCTTGGTACACGAAATGAAAGGGAAGAGAAACTTGTTGAGTGGGCACAAGTAAATGTGTTCATGATAAGAAACAATTGGTCTGAGCGACCTAACAGAAGCAAGTGAACATTGATGTATCCAGGAGACAATACAAAAAATCAAATTGATTACATCCTGATAAATCAAAGATTTAGAAATTCTTTACTGACAGCAAAAACATTATCAAGCACAGACTGCAACGGTGACCACAACCCCGAAATAGGAAGATTCAGGCTGAAACTAAAGAAAAGAAAGCAAACCAAAAGTAACATCAAAGTAAATCTTGGACTCTTAGAGACTTGTGCAAATTTTAATGTATATGTTGGAAACAAAGTCAGTGCTCTGTAGGACGTTGGTGATAGTGAGGAACAATAGAAACGGTTGAAAAACTCAATAAATGAAGCTTGTGAAGAAATCCTAGAGTTTAAAGAAAAGCAAAGAAGAACTGGATGACAAAAGAAATGTTAGGCTTGATGGAAGAACGGAGGATGGCAAAAAGAAAGAAGGAAGAATACAAAAAGACGCATAAGGAAATCAGGAACAAATGCAGTGAAGCTAAGGAATCTCGGCTGGAAACGAAGTGCAAAGAAATAGAAGACAAAAAAAAACAAAACAAAAAACAAACAAAAAAAAAACAGACCCTATGCTTATGTACAGAAACATTGAAGAAATTGCTCACAGAAAAAGACATGCACATCATATGGTTGCTTGAAATTTAAAGATGGTGCAATTATCATGGAAAAAGACGAAATATTAGATAGATACGGAGAGTACATTAAAGACCTTTTTGAAGACGTCAGAAAGGAAGAACACATCATAAGAAAGAATGTTGAAGGACAACCAATAATGAAAGACGAAGTTAGAGCAGGGTTGGAAAAGACGAAACCGGGAAAAGCCATTGGACAAGACAGTATTACTACAGAAATGATAGAGGCTGTTAATGAATTTGGATTAAAAACTAACAGTCCTCCCAAATGAAATTTGTGTAAAATCTCTAAAGATATGTCAAAATAAATTTTCATTGCACTTCCAAAGAAAGCGGGGGCAATAGAATGCGAACTCCATTGTACAATCAGCTTGATGAGTCATGTAACAAAACTTCTTTTAAGAATAATCATGACGAGGACAAGGAACAGAATCAAAGGAGAAATAGGAGAAGAACAACATGGATTTGTTGAAGGGAAAGAAAATATTAATGCCATATACATTCTAAGAACTCTCATAAAAAAGATCAACGGAGTTGAATAAGGATTCATGTTTATGTTTTGTTGATTGTACCAAGGTTTTTATTGGGTATGACATGAAGAATTGATCAACCAACTAGAAAGGCTCAATCGTGATGGGACGGATCCAAGAATAATAAAAAAAAACATGTATTGGGAACAAACAGTAGCAATGAGAATAGAAAATGATATAAGCTATTTCCAAAATATCAAGAGGGGTAGGCAGGGTTGTATTCTGTCACTAGCTGTATTTTCACTTCACAACAAAACCACCATGAGAAACCTAGAAAAACGCCCGGGATCAAGTGTGGAGATGACACCTTTCTGGTTGCAGAAAACGAAAAGTTCTACAAAATCTTGTGAATGCAATAGAAATAGAAAGCAGAAATAAAGGGCTGGAACTAAATAACAACAAAATAAAATCATAATAATAAGCAAAAGGCAAGAAATCCCGTCATGCACAATAAGAGGAAATGGCACCAATCAGAGGCAAACTGACAAGTTTAAGTATCTGGGAACAGTCATCTCAATAGACGGCAGATGCATATAAGAAATAGCCAACAGAATTGACCTAGCTAAAAAAGCCTTCAAGAAAATGAATAGAGTTCATACCATTAAATGCCTATCATTTAACATCAGGAAGTGAGTACTTGAGTGTTATATAGAACCGATACTGTTGTACGGATGTGAAGCATGAACAGTCAACACGCAAAGTTGGAACAAGATTGAGGTAGCTAAAACGTGGTTTCTAAGAAGAATGTTAAGAGTTCCCTGGACAGCAAAGACAACAACGAGACAGTCTTGAAGAAGGTAGACACAAAAAGAACATTCATGACGAAGATTAGGAAAAGACATACAACATATATAGGACATTTTTTTTTAGGCAAGAGAAATTCGAGCACCTAGTCACTACAGGAAAGCTGGGGGAAAAGAGGAACTGTAGACCCAGGGAGAAAACATTGGATGGACTTGTGGGTTGGATGAAGACAGAGAGGATGGGAGATGTACTTGCAATGGCAAACGATAGATTGGTACAGAGGGCCAGCCATGATAACCAACGCCACGCAGCAAACACATGATGATGATGATGAGGAGGAGGAGGTGGAGGACGAGAAGGAGGAGGATAATTATATTCATAATGTTGTAGAGTTCAGTCTGTGATTAAGACTGCGCTACTGGGGTGTACTCTACGCTTACTATCATAATATATCCTGGCAACAAACAGGCCGGAGAGATAAAAACACCTTTGGTGTGATTCAGGAGATTTGAACGGTACCGTCAGTTAAAACTCCATGATGTGGATGAGACTCAACTTTGTGGTCAAAGTCTTCAAAACGAGACCATAGCACACCCAACTGTGGTTAGGAGCTGGTCGGGCTGAACAATTCCACAAAGATTTTTGATTGGACTGATGGGGTTTTGAACGAATAATTTTCAGTTGGTAGTGTCTGGCGTTGACCACTGCACCAAGACGATTGGATCTTTTTATTGTGTAGATTGTATGTTTCTGTGTCATCTGTACAGCTGAATTATATAATTGTGTGGGTACTCACAAAATAATAACTAATTAACTAACCAGCTAACTAACAAACTGACTAGCTAACTGACTGACCAACTAACTAACTAACTAATGTACTAACTAACTTACTAACTAACTTACTAACTAACTTACTAACTGACTGACTAACTAACTAACCAACCAACTAACTAACTAACTTACTAATTAACTAACTAACTAACTACTAACTAACTAACTAACTAACTAACTAACTAACTAAGTAAATAAGTAAATAAATAAAGAAGAAAAATAAAACACACACGTATTGTGCATTTGATTGTAATTGCTATAATTATATAACTGTATCACCTTGCAGGTTCAATCTATGAGAACAGCCAGCCTGCCAGTGGACCTGAGTACGTCAACTTGCAAGACAATGCCTGAGGAGCACCACTTCTTTCATCCTGCAATGTACTCAATTGATTCATCCATGTGTAAATCCACCAACACATGTAATGTAATTGTTGACGTAGACGACAGCAGGAAGGCATCCAGGAATCATGGCATAGATGTGGCCTGGCCCCCTTACAGTGCAATGAGTTCAGGGGCCGAACTACTTGTCTGATGGGGACTTTTCTGCTGAGGACCTTCTGCTGTCCAGCTCTCTACAGATTTTCTTGCTACTGCTTACAGTCTTTTATCCACATACTGCACTTAGCATCTACTTGAAGAGATATAATCTGAAAAAAAAATGAAAACCCCAACTGACTCAATTTTCGGATTTGTTGCTAAAAGTTATGGAATGTGGTAGTGGTCTCTGATTTAATGTCTATTCACTAAAGTAGTTTTAGACCCAAAAAAAAAAAAAAAGGGGTGGGGGGTGGGGGGGTGGGTGGGTGGGATAAAGGAGGAATTAAGTGGATATTTGAAAATAGTCGATTGTGATCTTGAGAAAAGATAATCCAGAAAACAACTGTCTCGAGGAAGGGTAGGTAAAAATAACAAATAACGTTACCATAATTAACGATTTAAACAAACAAACTAACAAACAAAATTAAGAAATATATAGAATAAATGAATAAAAACAAAACTAAAAATTGACTCCATAACAGTGAACAAATGAAATAACATTTTAAAGATAATACGCTATAGGACTTTTTGACAGGCTAACAAAAAATTCATACGTCAATGATGGTGAGGCAAATATGTCAGAAACTGTCTTCATAGATAACGTATGAATATGTCGTTTTACCCTAACGCAAGAACGAATATGACTATGTGTTATCTTCTTTCCACACAAACACACTATATTCCTGGTGTATTTTGTTCTGAATGCATCACGTTTCTATCTATACATAAGGGATTGTATACTTCTGCTGGCAGGAAACTGCATGGGTATTTTGCTAACTTCAAAGTTCATGAAACATTTTTCATAATTTTTTTGTTTTTCTTGGAACTGCTTCCAGACGTAGATGTCCACTAAGGTGTAACACTCGTGCAACGAGAGAGAAAGCTGTAATTATAAGAACTATTAGATGTATCCAGCAGAAAGTAACATCAGTGCTTTTTAAGGATACACTATGAATCAAGTGACTAAGTTATGGAATGTGTTATGGTGGATGTGCCATGATACTGTATTGCTGAAACAGAGTCACAGTGGATAGATTTTGCACTGACTATTGAATGCTAATACCATGACATCATACGACATACAATATGTCAAAACTATTGGACTTTTACTCGTTATTCATACACGCTTGGTTTTTGTAGAGATATTTTGTAAGTGTTGGCATACAATATATCACAGTGGATAAATTTTATATATGTTGGCATACAATGTATCACAATGGATAGATTTTAAAATCGTTGACCCGCACAGTTTGTCACAGTGGATATCTTTCATATGGATTGTTGTCATGCCATGTATCATGGTAGATTAGTCTTTGTATTTGATTGCTGGTATACAGTACATCACTACAGAGGTTTTGTATGTTTTTATTCATACGTAATATATACCACAATGATTTAGCATGAGAATTTTGACATACTGATGCATAATATGCGTATACATATTCCCACACACTTACCGTACTTATACAACGTACATTTATACCAACATGCCTTATACACATAAGTAATGATACACATACATACATATATTCTACTACAGATTATTGTATCCCTCTAGTATCACTGTGCATTGTACAGATCTTTTTTAATCACACAATGTGCAGCACATTAACCACATGCACACGCAGGCACATACACACGCACGCACGCACGCATGCAAGCAACCTCCCCACCCACACATGCGCACACACACTCATTACACATGCTAATCATAGCCACTAGGTTGGATGCATGTTGAGCATGTGAAAGGCCATTGTTTATTGAAATATAACGTGTTTATGTTTATGCAACCATAGCCATCTGACCGATTAATTAATCAACAAATTCAAATGTAAGTCAACCAAGCATTGAATCAAATATTCAATTTATAGTGTTTACATTTATGCGATCATAGACATTGGATTACTCACTTAATCAACAATATTAGTCAGCCAACCATTCAATCAAATGATCAATTAATCAAGCATGGAAACAAGCATGCGAGCAATCAAATTTTATACTAAATCAAGTTATTTTAACAAACATGCGTTTTTGTGCAATGTGTTCCTTCACTTTGTATTTAATTTTCATATCATAACGTAGATATTAATTGACTGCATGCATTCATTTTGCAACGGCAGACATATCTATCTGCAAGTAAAATAATGAAACCAAATGTATTATTACTTTTGAATTCTGTATCTACTCCGAATAGCAGAGTGTTTTCTGTAAGTGAAACATTCACTGCTAATGCAGTGCACTTTTTATAAGCAAACTTTCCAGTGTTTCCAAAATCTTCTTATTTGCTCACATCACCAGAACATGTTGATCCTGTGCTATTGAAACAAATTAAACGCATGCGTTTTGTGTGTACATCACCAGAACATGTTGATCCTGTGCTATTGAAACAAGTTAAACGCATGCGTTTTGTGTGTACATCACCAGAACATGTTGATCCTGTGCTATTGAAACAAGTTAAACGTTTTGTGTGTACATCAACAGAACATGTTGATACTGTGCTATTGAAACAAGTTAAACGCATGCGTTTTGTGTGTACATCACCAGAACATGTTGATCCTGTGCTATTGAAACAAGTTAAACGCATGCGTTTTGTGTGTACATCACCAGAACATGTTGATCTTGTGCTATTGAAACAAGTTAAACGCATGCGTTTTGTGTGTACATCACCAGAACATGTTGATCCTGTGCTATTGAAACAAGTTAAACGCATGCGTTTTGTGTGTACATCACCAGAACATGTTGATCTTGTGCTATTGAAACAAGTTAAACGCATGCGTTTTGTGTGTACATCACCAGAACATGTTGATCCTGTGCTATTGAAACAAGTTAAACGCATGCGTTTTGTGTGTACATCACCAGAACATGTTGATCCTGTGCTATTGAAACAAGTTAAACGCATGCGTTTTGTGTGTACATCACCAGAACATGTTGATCCTGTGCTATTGAAACAAGTTAAACGTTTTGTGTGTACATCACCAGAACATGTTGATCCTGTGCTATTGAAACAAGTTAAACGTTTTGTGTGTACATCACCAGAACATGTTGATCCTGTGCTATTGAAACAAGTTAAACGTTTTGTGTGTACATCACCAGAACATGTTGATCCTGTGCTATTGAAACAAGTTAAACGTTTTGTGTGTACATCACCAGAACATGTTGATACTGTGCTATTGAAACAAGTTAAACGTTTTGTGTGTACATCACCAGAACATGTTGATCCTGTGCTATTGAAACAAGTTAAACGTTTTGTGTGTACATCACCAGAACATGTTGATCCTGTGCTATTGAAACAAGTTAAACGTTTTGTGTGTACATCACCAGAACATGTTGATCCTGTGCTATTGAAGCAAGTTAAACGCATGCGTTTTGTGTGTACATCACCAGAACATGTTGATCCTGTGCTATTGAAACAAGTTAAACGTTTTGTGTGTACATCAGCAGAACATGTTGATCCTGTGCTATTGAAACAAGTTAAACGCATGCGTTTTGTGTGTACATCACCAGAACATGTTGATCCTGTGCTATTGAAACAAGTTAAACGTTTTGTGTGTACATCACCAGAACATGTTGATACTGTGCTATTGAAACAAGTTAAACGTTTTGTGTGTACATCACCAGAACATGTTGATCCTGTGCTATTGAAACAAGTTAAACGTTTTGTGTGTACATCACCAGAACATGTTGATCCTGTGCTATTGAAACAAGTTAAACGTTTTGTGTGTACATCACCAGAACATGTTGATCCTGTGCTATTGAAACAAGTTAAACGTTTTGTGTGTACATCACCAGAACATGTTGATCCTGTGCTATTGAGACAAGTTAAACGCATGCGTTTTGTGTGTACATCAGCAGAACATGTTGATCCTGTGCTATTGAAACAAGTTAAACGCATGCGTTTTGTGTGTACATCACCAGAACATGTTGATCCTGTGCTATTGAAGCAAGTTAAACGCATGCGTTTTGTGTGTACATCACCAGAACATGTTGATCCTGTGCTATTGAAACAAGTTAAACGTTTTGTGTGTACATCACCAGAACATGTTGATCCTGTGCTATTGAAACAAGTTAAACGTTTTGTGTGTACATCACCAGAACATGTTGATCCTGTGCTATTGAAACAAGTTAAACGTTTTGTGTGTACATCACCAGAACATGTTGATCCTGTGCTATTGAAACAAGTTAAACGTTTTGTGTGTACATCACCAGAACATGTTGATCCTGTGCTATTGAAACAAGTTAAACGTTTTGTGTGTACATCACCAGAACATGTTGATCCTGTGCTATTGAAACAAGTTAAACGTTTTGTGATGTTTTTATAGTCATCTGAGACAATTGTTAGTAGCAACCAACGATGTATTCATTCTGAGAGAATATCTGACTTAAGCACTGATAATCAACCATTTAAGCCAGGTTTTAAAGAATTTTCACGACTACTAATTCATCACATTGATTTCTTCTTTGAGTTTCCATTCAAATTCAATTTCTCAAGACGGTGTTTTCATATGCACTGAAGCCACAAATGTCATGTGATGGCTAAAGTTCAGATTGATCATGGCATATGCCATATGACTAAGTCCAGATTGATCATGGCATATGCCATAACTTGTGCATAAGCTACACATGCTAGCAAGACCTTCTTTCACAACCTTTGAGATGTATAATAAACCATATTCCCACTATTTTACAACCATGGTATTCTATGCCATTTTTCAATGTTCCATATATTTCTATTTGATTTTGTTTTACTCCCTAGCTGAATCAGTTTCAGTTAAAAGAAAGTGTTGTCCACTGTGGATTATGCGTCTAGTCTTGTTTTTACTCAGCAAGTGCATCATGTCTGTTGATTTCTTTCATTTTGGCCATGGCCCCTCCTCAAGATAAATTAGTAACAATATGGCAGACCATTTTTACATTGTAGAATTCATCTCTATCCCCCCCCCCCCCTACAGACACACACTCCCCAAGAAATCGTATGTGACTCCCCTACTTCCCCTTTCTTACAACTCACAAACACCTTATGATGTATATGTATATCAGCCAAGTCACAAACACCTTATGATGTACATGTATATCAGCCAAGTCACAAACACCTTATGATGTACATGTATATCAGCCAAGTCACAAACACCTTATGATGTACATGTATATCAGTCAAGTCACAAACACCCTATGATGTACATGTATATCAGCCAAGTCACAAACACCTTATGATGTACATGTATATCAGCCAAGTCACAAACACCTTATGATGTACATGTATATCAGTCAAGTCACAAACACCCTATGATGTACATGTATATCAGTCAAGTCACAAACACATTATGATGTACATGTATATCAGTCAAGTCACAAACACCTTATGATGTACATGTATATCAGTCAAGTCACAAACACCTTATGATGTACATGTATATCAGCCAAGTCACAAACACCTTATGATGTACATGCATATCAGCCAGTCACAAACACCTTATGATGTACATGTATATCAGCCAAGTCACAAACACCTTATGATGTACATGCATATCAGCCAGTCACAAACACCTTATGATGTATATGTATATCAGCCAAGTCACAAACACTTTATGGTGTACATGTATATCAGCCAAGTCACAAACACCTTATGATGTACATGTATATCAGCCAAGTCACAAACACCTTATGATGTACATGTGTATCAGCCAAGTCACAAACACCTTATGATGTACATGTATATCAGCCAGTCACAAACACCTTATGATGTACATGTATATCAGCCAAGTCACAAACACCTTATGATGTACATGTATATCAGCCAAGTCACAAACACCTTATGATGTACATGTATATCAGCCAAGTCACAAACACCTTATGATGTACATGTATATCAGCCAAGTCACAAACACCTTATGATGTACATGTATATCAGCCAAGTCACAAACACCTTATGATGTACATGTTATCAGCCAAGTCACAAACACCTATGATGCATGTATATCAGCAAGTCACAAACACCTATGTGTCTGTATATCAGCAAGTCACAAACACCTATGTGTACATGTATATCAGCAAGTCACAAACATATGATTACATGTATCACAAGTCCAAACACTTATGATGTACATGAATCAGAAGTCACAAACACCTATGATGTACATGTATATCAGCAAGTCACAAACACCTTATATGTACTGATATCAGCAGTCACAACACCTATGCATGATACAGCAGTCACAACACCTTATTGTACATGTATCAGCCAGTCACAAACACCTTATATGTAATGATATCAGCCAAGTCCAACACTATGGTGTACATGTATATCAGCCAATCACAAACACCTTATGATGTACATGTATATCAGCGTCACAAACACCTTATGATGTATGTTATCAGCCAGTCACAAACACCTTTGATGTACATGTATATCACATCACAAACACCTTATGATGTACTGTATATCACCAAGTCACAAACACCTTATGTGTACATTTATCGCAAGTCACAACACCTATGGTTAACAGCAGTCACAAAACCTTATGGTTGTATCACCAAGTCACAAACACTTATGTTGTATATCAGCAGTCCAAACACCTTATGATGTATATCAGCAAGTCACAAACACCTTATGATTCATATCAGCCAGTCCAAACACTTATGATGTACATGATATCACAGTCACAACACCTTATGATGACATGTTATCACATCACAAACACCTTATGATGTACATGTATATCAGCCAAGACAAACACCTTATGTGTACATGATATCATCAAGTCACAAACACCTTATGATGTAATGATATCAGCCAGTCACAAAACCTTATGTGTACATGATATCACAAGTCACAAACACCTTATGTGTACATGTATATCAGCAGTCACAAACCTTATGATGTAATGTATATCAGCAGTCACAAACACCTTATGTGTACATGTATTCAGCAAGTCACAAACACCTTTGGACATGTAATCACCAGTCACAAACACATTATGATGTACATGTATCAGCAAGTCACAAACACCTTATGTGTCTGTATATCAGCCAAGTCACAAACCCTTATGATGTACATGTATATAGCCAGTCACAAACACCTTATGAGTATATACAGTCAAGTCACAACACCTATATGTACATGTATATCAGCCAAGTCCAAACTTAGATTAATGTATATCGCAGCACAAACCCTATGTTACATGTATATCACAAGTCAACACCTTATGATTACATGAATCAGCAGTCACAAACATTATGTATATTATACAGCCAATCACAAAACCTTATTGTACATGTATATCAGCAAGTCACAACACCTATGGTACATGTATCACCAGTCACAAACACCTTATGATGTACATGTTATCAGCCAAGTCACAAACACCTATGTGTACATGTATATCAGCCAAGTCACAACACCTTATGGTGTACATGTATATCAGCCAATCACAAACACCTTATGATGTACATGCATATCAGTCAAGTCACAAACACCTTATGGTGTACATGTATATCAGTCAAGTCACAAACAAATTATGGTGTACATGTATATCAGTCAAGTCACAAACACCTTATGGTGTACATGTATATCAGTCAAGTCACAAACACCTTATGATGTATATGTATATCAGCCAAGTCACAAACACCTTATGATGTACATGCATATCAGCCAAGTCACAAACACCTTATGATGTATATGTATATCAGTCAAGTCACAAACACCTTATGATGTACATGTATATCAGCCAAGTCACAAACACCTTATGGTGCACATGTATATCAGTCAAGTCACAAACACCTTATGATGTACATGCATATCAGCCAAGTCACAAACACCTTATGATGTACATGTATATCAGTCAAGTCACAAACACCTTATGGTGCACATGTATATCAGTCAAGTCACAAACACCTTATGATGTATATGTATATCAGTCAAGTCACAAACACCTTATGATGTACATGTATATCAGGCAAGTCACAAACACCTAGTGATGTACATGTATATCAGCCAAGTCACAAACACCCTATGATGTACATGTATATCAGTCAAGTCACAAACACCTTATGATGTACATGTATATCAGCCAAGTCACAAACACCTTATGATGTACATGTATATCAGCCAAGTCACAAACACCTTATGATGTACATGTATATCAGCCAAGTCACAAACACCTTATGATGTACATGTATATCAGCCAAGTCACAAACACCTTATGATGTACATGTATATCAGTCAAGTCACAAACACCTTATGATGTATATGTATATCAGCCAAGTCACAAACACCTTATGGTGTACATGTATATCAGCCAAGTCACAAACACCTTATGATGTACATGTATATCAGTCAAGTCACAAACACCTTATGATGTACATGTATATCAGCCAAGTCACAAACACCTTATGATGTATATGTATATCAGTCAAGTCACAACACCTTATGATGTATATGTATACCAGCCAAGTCACAAACACCTTATGGTTGTATATCAGCCAAGTCACAAACACCTTATGGTTGTATATCAGCCAAGTCACACACACCTTATGATTGTCTATCAGCCCAGTAACAAACACCTTATGATTCTATATCAGCCAAGTCACAAACACCTTATGGTTGTATATCAGTCAAGTCACAAACACCTTATGATTGTATATCAGCCAATTCCACAAACACCTTATGATTGTATATCAGCCAAGTCACAAACACCTTATGATTGTATATCAGCCAAGACACAAACACCTTATGATTGTATATCAGCCAAGTCACAAACACCTTATGATTGTATATCACTCAAGTCACAAACACCTTATGATTGTATATCAGCCAAGTCACAAACACCTTATGATTGTATATCAGCCAAGACACAAACACCTTATGATTGTATATCAGCCAAGTCACAAACACCTTATGATTGTATATCAGCCAAGTCACAAACACTTTATGATTGTATATCAGCCAAGTCACAAACACTTTATGATTGTATATCAGCCAAGTCACAAACACCTTATGATTGTATATCAGCCAAGTCACAAACACCTTATGATTGTATATCAGCCAAGTCACAAACACCTTATGATTGTATATCAGCCAAGTCACAAACACCTTATGATTGTATATCAGCCAAGTCAAAAACACCTTGTGATGTACATGTATATCAGCCAGTCACAACACCTTATGATGTACATGTATATCAGTCAAGTCACAAACACCTTATGATGTACATGTATATCAGCCAAGTCACAAACACCTTATGATGTACATGTATATCAGTCAAGTCACAAACACCTTATGATGTACATGTATATCAGCCAAGTCACAAACACCTTATGATGTACATGTATATCAGTCAAGTCACAAACACCTTATGATGTACATGTATATCAGCCAAGTCACAAACACCTTATGATGTATATGTATATCAGTCAAGTCACAAACACCTTATGATGTATATGTATACCAGCCAAGTCACAAACACCTTATGGTTGTATATCAGCCAAGTCACAAACACCTTATGGTTGTATATCAGCCAAATCAACACACACCTTATGATTGTATATCAGCCAAGTCACAAACACCTTATGATTCTATATCAGCCAAGTCACAAACACCTTATGGTTGTATATCAGTCAAGTCACAAACACCTTATGATTGTATATCAGCCAATTCACAAACACCTTATGATTGTATATCAGCCAAGTCACAAACACCTTATGATTGTATATCAGCCAAGACACAAACACCTTATGATGTACATATATACCAGCCAAGTCACAAACACCTTATGATGTACATGTATATCATTCAAGTCACAAACACCTTATGATGTACATGTATATCAGTCAAGTCACAAACACCTTATGGTGTACATGTATATCAGTCAAGTCACAAACACCTTATGGTGTACATGTATATCAGCCAACTCACAAACACCCTAAGAATTCATATCAACCAACTCACAAACATGTTATGATTGCATATAAGCCAAGTCACAAACATCTTATGGTTTTATATAAGCCAACTCACAAACACCTTATGGTTGTATATCAGTCAACTCACAAACCCCCTAAGAATTCATATCAACCAACTCACAAACATGTTATGATTGTATATCAGCCA
This sequence comes from Monoplex corrugatus, assembly GCA_030674185.1. Classification (NCBI taxonomy): domain Eukaryota; kingdom Metazoa; phylum Mollusca; class Gastropoda; order Littorinimorpha; family Ranellidae; genus Monoplex; species Monoplex corrugatus. The sequence continues at coordinate 3,279,222 of JAPXFY010000034.1, forward strand.
AGTCACAAACACCTTATGGTTGTATATAAGCCAGCTTCTACTGCTCGATGAAACATCAGGACAGTTTTGCTGTTTTCCCTTTAGTTTTGTTTTTGTTCTCTGTTGTTTGTTACTTGTTCTTTGTTGTCCCATGTTCACGTTTAACAAAGGCCATTTGGCAATGAAAAAGTTTGTCTTGTTTTGTTATTAACTAAGCAACATAACTCTTGAGAGTCACGGAGTTATCTCCCTTGTAGAATTTCTCAAATCCAACAGAGTTTGCGCTACCCACTCAGCTAGCATAGACGCAGCCACAAAGCATAAAGTTGTAAGCTAAGAACATTCCTCAAGAGTTATGTTGCTTAGTTAATATTTAAAATTCTCCCTGCTTCCCTCTTATTTCCTTTTGTCTTGTTACATTAAAGACGCTTTATGTTTCTATTGTTGTGTTTTTCTGGTTCCCATTTGCTTGAATGCGGGCGGTGACGTTTGTTCTGGATTTCTTACCAATTACAGTCTGGGGTCAGAACAGTGAAGCGTCGCCCTATGCTTGAGGAATGAGTCCACAATCAACGACCAAGGGACGAATATTGATTAGATCATCGTTGACCTCAGACATTGAGACAATCTCTTGCCTAGAACATCATAGACTCATAAGAGACTGGTAACATACTGACATGTGATGATGTCTTGCCAAGAACAATAGGGACATCATAAGAGACTGGTAACATACTGACATGTGATGATGTCTTGCCTAGAACAATAGCGACATCATAAGAGACTGGTAACATACTGACATGTGATGATGTCTTGCCTAGAACAATAGCGACATCATAAGAGACTGGTAACATACTGACATGTGATGATGTCTTGCCTAGAACAATAGGGACATCATGAGAGACTGGTAACATACTCACTGACATGTGATAATGTCTTGCCTAGAACAATAGGGACATCATGAGAGACTGGTAACATACTCACTGACATGTGATAATGTCTTGCCTAGAACAATAGGGACATCATGAGAGACTGGTAACATACTCACTGACATGTGATAATGTCTTGCCTAGAACAATAGGGACATCATGAGAGACTGTTAACATACTCACTGACATGTGATGATGTCTTGCCAAGAACAATAGGGACATCATGAGAGACTGGTAACATACTGACATGTGATAATGTCTTGCCATGAACAATAGGGACATCATAAGAGACTGGTAACATACTCACTGACATGTGATAATGTCTTGCCTAGAACAATAGGGACATCATGAGAGACTGGTAACATACTCACTCACATGCAGTCTATGACTGCTTCATTGCCAACCCAAAACCCATCTCACAAAACGGTGCTGATAGATTGAACCAAAACAAAATATACATTTTGCAAATGTTAAGATTTCCTTTTTACACACACACACACACACACACACACACACACACACACACACACACACACACACACACACACACACACACACACACACACACACACTACACACACACGCACACACACACACACAAACAAACACACACACACACCAAGCACGCACACACACACACATATATATAAATATATATACATACATGTATACACATACATATACATAGACATATACATATGTGTCTGTGTGTGTGTACGTACGTTGAGTGTGTATGTGTGTGTTTGTGTGTGTGTGCGTGTGTGTGTTTGTGTGTGTATGTTTGTGTGCGTATGTGTATATATATATATATATATATATATATATATATATATATATATATATATATATATATAGAGAGAGAGAGAGAGAGAGAGAGATACCACATATAACAACACCCATGCACGCGTGCGTACACACGTACATGCACACAACACACACAGAGACACAGACACACACAGACACACAGACACACACTCGCACACACACACACACACATACACACACACTCACACACACACACACACACACACACACACACACACACACACACACACACACGCGTCTAGGCTGAAAATGACACGGTCCAAACGTTGTGTCATCAAAGAAAAAGTAAAGAAAACCACCCGTGGGACAGACAACACCAGGGCAGAGACATCACCACCTTCAGAGACCCCAGAACTCGAAGAACATCAAAAAGAACAGACCTCCGGTCGCACCCTTTCACCATCCAGGAGTCAGCCACACATCGCACAGCTACAATCAAGATCATCATGTGGCTGCCGCTGTCAAGAGGCGGTAAGGGAGATAGACATTTTAAACAACACCATTCAAGAAATGTCTAAACAAATCCACATTCTCACAACCATGCTACATTCAGACAGAAAACTTTTATTGGAAAACAATACAACGTTAAAAGAGCTGCGCGACGTCAATAAGTGCACCAAACTTACGACCACCGTTGCGTGCCAGACGGATTCCGCAGTCCACGGTGACTTCTCCACCATGTCACCGATGGACAAATTCTCCACCTACGCGGAATGCGCAGCTCAACCCCCCAAACTGGAAGATCGGGCGAGGACACAAAATGGCAGGAGAAATGTCGTCAAACATAGACCAGACGTCTCCACAAAACCTAACCGTGACGTCAAAACTGCGCTATCGTCAACACGTTCCAGACCACAATCAAATGTTCTTCCCCGTGTCCTTATCGTTCACGACTCAGTCCTCAATAAGGTGGATGGAAAAAGACTGGGCTCTTCATACGGTTTTCAGGTGGCCACGAGAAAGATCCATACCATCGAGGACTGTAAGATTGCAATTGAAAAATCAAAAGAAGAGCTGACACCTGAACCTGACTGTGTAGTTTTACATGTGGGGATCACAGATTTAAAAACAAAGGAGCCCACTGAATGTAGCACAACTCTTGACACCTGTGTGAAAACTATCAACACCCAATTTCCAAAAGCCAGGGTAGTTTTAAGTCAGGTAGCTCCTGTGAGGGACAAACACCTAAACGCTAAAAGAGAGCTCCTAAATGCCCTAACAAAAGTGCGACTTCTTAAAGCAGCGAGTGTCGAATACGTCAACAATGACAATCTTCAAACTATCAGTCACACTCAAGTCAGCCAGGACGACGTCCATCCAACCATCAGAGGGGCGAGCGTTCTGGCCAGAAACTTAGGGAGGCAAATCCATCAGCTTTTCTGGGAAAAACCGAGGAGGAGATCAAACCGACAACGACATCAACAAAGACCCGGCTTTCAATCTCCGTTTTTCTTCTCTCCTTGGTCATTTTAGATTCAGCCCAGATTCAGTTTCTCTTCGTTCAGTTCTCAGCTATATTGTTTTACTTAATTATTTTCTTGTTCACATACTTCATTTTTATCCTATTTGTACCTTTTAATTCAAAGTTAAATGAAATCTATATAAACTTACCATATTGTTCTAAAGTTATTCAACCGTTCCTCATGAAGACGTGTGTAGTAAGTGATATCAACATTTTTCAGTGGAACGCACGTTCCATTGTTAAAAACATCTCATATTTGAGTAACTATCTCTCTTCTAAAAACGTCCATGTCATGCTCCTACAATCGCTGAATACCATCAAAACCAAATTACCTAAAATATCCGGTTTTTATTATCCACCAATATGTGACTCTGTAAATGACGGTGGCCGTATACAAACAGCTATATACATTCGTGAAGGACTGAACTATTGTGAACGATCATCGCCAGTACCTAAATCTACCGCATTTATTTCATCATGTGCAATCATTATAAAATTTTCCTCATCGTTAGTTGTGAATATGGCCTCTGTATACTTACCAAGAGGCCCAGACTCTGTGAACACTGAATGGTTAAAACACTTTCAAGATCAGGACGACAAGTGGATAATTGGAGGTGATTTTAATGCACATGCCCCATTTTGGGAAAAGTATTGTACAAACATAACAAGCAACAGGTTGATTGAAAATATTGTAGATTCCAATTTATATTTACTTAACAACGGACACGTTACCCGGATCCCCGATATACCAACCCACAGACCCACAGCTATCGACCTTACTTTAATCTCACCATCCCTAGCCCCAAACGCCACATGGCAAACAGAGGATGACTTGTTGGGATCAGATCACATCCCCATACGTCTTACCCTAAACCATACTACAGAAATAGACGCCATACCACAAGATAGTTTACCCAAGTTTAATTATAAAAACGCTGACTGGATCAGTTTTAAGGCAATCCTTGAAAAGACAAGAACAGATCTATCTGAAGCAATGAACATAAACGAAACGTACGAAGTTTTCTGTAACTCACTCTTAAGGGCTGCTAACATTTCAATTCCAAAACTTACAGTGTCAAAAATAGGAAAACATCATGGAAATGTCTGGTGGAATGAGGACTGTCAAAAGGCAGTGAACGAAAAGAAAGAAAAATACAAAATTTATTTAGCAAACAGGTCACCTGAAAATCATACAGCGATGAAAAGTGCCAACATTAAGTGTAACAGAATCATAGAGCAAGCCAAAGAACAACACTGGACATCTTTTTGTAAATGTGAAGTAAATAACCACAAAGACACGATAAAGATTTGGGAAAAACTAAAATTAATGAAAAACGGGATTAAGTTGCCCTCAATTCCAGTAAAGCTAGAAAATAACCCTATTCCTAGCTCATTGGAAAAAGCAGAAGCTTTTGCAGACGTGTTTGCTGAGGCCTGTCGTGTAGATGGACTCCCTGTCTCTGATAGAAATTATAGGGAACGAGATGAAAAGAAAGATGTATATAAGGACCCTGCCTCTGACAATACTCACTACATAAATGCATCACTCACACTTCAAGAATTAAAAGATGCCATTCAGTCCCTTCCAAGTAAAAAAAAACGTCAGTTGGACTAGATGCAATTTCCAATGAGATGCTGAAAAATTTACCAGAAAATTTTATAATCTTGCTACATGACATATTTCAAAAATGCTGGAATAGTGGGATAATGCCTAACAACTGGAAAGAAACAATAGTGGTTCCTGTATTAAAACCAGGTAAATGTAATACCGATTTGAAAAACTACAGGCCAATTGCATTAACATCACATGTATGTAAACTAATGGAGAAAATAATCTTAAAGAGACTGATGCACTATTGTGAAAAGAATAAAATAATACCAGTAAATCAGGCAGGATTTCGAAAAGGCAGGTCACCAGTAGAGATCCTAACAAAGCTAACTACAAATATAAAACAACAATTTGCAAGACGTCAATGTGTTTTAGCTACATTTTTTGATATAACGAAAGCATACGATCAAGTGTGGCACTCCCGATTGTTATTCAAATTTAAAAGTATTGGGCTGACAGGTCACATTTTTGGCTATGTTAAGTGTTTCTTAGAAAACAGAGTATTTCAAACGAGGATTGAAAATGTATATTCCACGAAACGAATTCTTCAAATGGGTATCCCTCAGGGATCCGTTATAGCTCCCCTTCTTTTCATGATATTAATGCATGACTTACCCAGTAAAGTATCTAAGCATGTAGTTTTAGCTCAATATGCTGACGATTTATGCATGTGGATGCAGGTAAATATGAAAAAGAAAACTCCTTTGCGCTGTATCAATTATACACGCAAATGCTACCAATTAGAACTTGATAAAATAGCGCGATACATGGTAGAAAATGGGTTACATCTATCCCTGGAAAAAACAAAAATAGTTTTATTTAATAATGGAGCTAACCCAGTAAATATTCCCACTTTCAAACTGGGAGATACTCTTCTTCAGTTTAACGAGTCGATTAAATTCTTAGGAGTTTTCCTTACAGCAAAATTATCTTGGAATCAGCATATTGAATACTTATTAACCAAAGCTCAAAAAAGTTTAAATTTCATAAAAATAGTTCGCAAACAGACATGGGGTCAAGATTCATCAACACTTGTTCATCTTTGTAAATCACTTGTTAGATCTAAATTAACCTATGCTCAAGAAATCTTCTTCAGTGCACCGAAACACTTACTAAAAAAACTGCAGAGCATAGATTGTAAAGGTTTCAAACTTGCACTGGGTCTTCCAATGCATGCTTCCTGTCTTCGGACATATAATGAAATCAAACTGTTGCCACTTGATGAGCAAAGGAAAGTCGCTTCTACTAAATTTTTGTTAAGAAACACTACCGTAGAAAACATCTCAGAAACAGAAATTAAACTGAGATCAGATACCGACTTTCCAAAACGAGCTAAATCAATATCTTCACAGGTCACACTTGCAACATACACATCTGACGTCATGAAAGGCTCAGGAATTGATCTAGACGTAGATCCTGTATCTATACGACCTTCCTTTTCGCCAGTACCCAGTTGGGAACTCCAAAGAGCACGATTTGACGTACACCACACTAATTTAAAAAAAGGAGACAATATAAACTTACTGGCAAGTCAGGTTAAATGTCATATAAACGACGTATATTCTGATCATTTGAAAATTTACACTGATGGGTCAGTAATTGAAAGAAAAGCAGGCTCAGCGTTTTTAATACCTGCTCTCAAAATTGAAAACTCTTTCTACATAGGACTTGATAAATCTATCTTTACAGCTGAACTCTTTGCAATATTAATGGCTTTAAACTTTCTGATAAGTCTTCCTAGGACAATTTTTCAGATACTTCTTTGCGTTGATTCAAAATCAGTACTTCAGGCTCTTGAATTATCAAAATTACAAACAAGATCAGAAATGATTCTGGAAATAAGTCACTTGATTCATAATTTATCTTTAAGAGGCACTGATATTACTTTCTGCTGGATACCTTCTCATAGTTCTTTTAGTTATAATAATAAAGTTGACAGGGCTGCCAAACGGGGAGCTAATAACTCACCAGATTCAAACAATATCCAGCTTTCTCTCTCGTTGCACGAGAATTACACTTTAGTGGACAACTACGTCTGGAAGCAGTTCCAATTAAAACAGAAAAAGTGTGATAAATGTCACATGAACTTTGAAGTTAGCAAAATACTTAAGCAGCTTCATGCCAGCAGAACTATACAGTCCCTTATGCACAGATGGAAACTTGATGCATTCAAAACAAAATATACCAATAACATAGTGTGTCTCTGTGGAAAGAAGATAACACATAGTCATATTCTTTCTTGCGTTAGGGTAAAACGACATATTCCAACACTATCTGTGAGTACAGTTTCTGACATATTTGCCTCATCATCATTACTGTATGAATTTTTTGTTAGCCTGTCAAAAAGTCCTATAGCGAATTA
>JAPXFY010000034.1:3296384-3298884 GCA_030674185.1 Monoplex corrugatus
GTCTGTCAGGTAACCAGTATATTGATATTTCTGTCTTTGTCGTCGTCTGTCAGGTAATCATTTATGGTTCTTTACCGTTCACATCATATCAGGGTTATGTACCTTTCACATCATGTCAGAGTTATGTACCTTTCACATCATATCAGTGTTATGTACCTTTCACATCATATCAGAGTTATGTACCTTTCACATCATATCAGGGTTATGTACCTTTCACATCATATCAGAGTTATGTACCTTTCACATCATGTCAGAGTTATGTACCTTTCACATCATCTCAGAGTTATGTACCTTTCACATCATGTCAGGGTTATGTACCTTTCACATCATATCAGGGTTATGTACCTTTCACATCATATCAGAGTTATGTACCTTTCACATCATATCAGAGTTATGTACCTTTCACATGATATCAGGGTTATGTACCTTTCACATCATTTCAGGGTTATGTACCTTTCACATCATTTCAGGGTTATGTACCTTTCACATCATATCAGAGTTATGTACCTTTCACATGATATCAGAGTTATGTACCTTTCACATCATTTCAGGATTATGTACCTTTCACATCATGTCAGGGTTATGTACCTTTCACATCATGTCAGAGTTATGTACCTTTCACATCATGTCAGAGTTATGTACCTTTCACATCATTTCAGGATTATGTACCTTTCACATCATATCAGAGTTATGTACCTTTCACATCATGTCAGTGTTATGTACCTTTCACATCATGTCAGGGTTATGTACCTTTCAGATCATTTCAGAGTTATGTACCTTTCAAATCATCTCGTCTTTTCCTTGTTGTTATTTTATTTTTAGCAAAATATAAAGACAGTCGCTAGCAGCAAAGCAAAGAAATACATAACTTCACTTTCAACAAATGTGTAAGGTGTCTTCATCTCGTTCAAATAATCTACATGTGTGCACGAAATGTCATCAATACCAAAGTACAAAGCACCAAAAGAAGCATTTCCCGATAAAACATTGACATACACTCATATTACATACTTCAAATCATTTCAGGGTTTCGTGTCCTTAACGTTATTTCTTTGCCAGTGCATAAGATTTTATGCAGGATCAAGGATTTTGCCAGACAATGACCTGCTGGCAGATTTAGGCGGAGTGCATAAGGAAATGCCCAAGCGCGATGAACTTTTCTTGAAAAAAAGCTTTAAATTTCCAAACTCATTACTGTATTCCTTACTGTTCCAGTCATTGCTGTGTCTGCTTCTGTCTTCAGCTTCATGTCTATGTGTCCTGTAGTGACTTCATTTCTACATGACTGTTGCCAGGTTGTGACTGTGTTCCTTCTGTTTGTCTGTGTTATATGTTGTTCTTACTTTGTTCTGGTTTATCTGAGACAGAGAGAGAGAGAGGGGGGAGGGAGGGAGGAAAGGTAGAAAGGAGGGAGATAGAGGAGCAAGAGGGATAAAGAGAGAGAGAGGAGAGAGGGAGGGAGTGAGAGTAGAAAACCAAGTGTGTGTGTGCGTGGTATTTACATGTGTGTACGTGTGTATGTGTATTGTGTGTATGTGCGTGTTTGTGTGTGTGTGTGTGTGTGTGTATGTGTGTGTGTGTATGTGTGTGTGTGTGTGTGTGTGTGTGTGTGTGTGTGTGTGTGTGTGTGCGTGCGTGTATGTTTGCGCCTACACGTATCTGGTTGCTGTACGCTCAACAGACAAATGCAATAAATCATCGCCTTTAGCAAAAGCCAACACACTGTTACTCCTGTTTCACTGTCACTGGTAACTGTGTTTTAATATTGATGTTGATGAGATGACTGATTATTTAGTTCGACTGGAGGGTGTGTGTGGTGTGTGTTGTGTGTGTGTGTGTGTGTGTGTGTGTGTGTGTGTGTGTGTGTGTGTGTGTGTTGTGTGTGTGTGTGTGTGTGTGTGTGTGTGTGTGTGTGGTCGTGTGATGTGTGTGTGTATGTGTGTGTATATGTATGTATGTGTGTGTGCGTGTGTGTGTGGTTGTGTGAGTGTGTGTGCGTGTGTGCGTTTGTGTGTGTGGTGGTTGTGTGTGTGTGTGTGTGTGTGTGTGTGTGTGTGTGTGTGTGTGTGTGTGTGTGTGTGTTTGTATGTGTGTGTATGGTTGGTTGTTTTTTTTTTCTCTATGTGTTTATGCTCGTGTGTGTGTGTGTGTGTGCGCGCACGCCTATTTGTGTGTGGACGCTCGTGTCTGCGTGCGTGTGTGCATGCATGTATGTCTGTGTGTGTACGTGGATGCGAATGTGAGTGTGTGTGTGTCCGCATGTGTGTGTGTGTGTTTCTCTTTTTCTTTGTTTTCATGTTAACCAGCAGAATTTCAACAGCTTATGATTGAATAACAAGTTTATACCAAAACAGACTTTCATAGCAGAAGCAGACCACCCAGTCCCAACAGCACCCTACATGATCATAGCACAAAACATCCCCAGCCCCTTCTTACAATGTCACAGACACTGGTCAGTCCATGGCCTTCACAGTCCAGCACCTCATGGCCACTTGTTGAC
>JAPXFY010000034.1:3301384-3318792 GCA_030674185.1 Monoplex corrugatus
AAAACCCCAATCTGACTTTGACATCATCCTGTACTGTAGTGTACCAGTGATTCAAATGAGACAGAAATGTCTGTTTCTGATCATTCATATTTTATGTTAAAGTGATATACTAACATACTACAAGTATGTTCAATGCATGTATACTTCACTACTTTAGAACTTTACACTGTGTTTCAGATCAGTTGTAAACTAATATACTTACACAGAACAAGTCTGCTCAGTGGATGTTTAATTCACTGCTTTAGAACTTTTACATGTGTTTCTGATCACTTGATCACTTGTAAACTGACATATTTACATACTATATATTTGATCGATGCATGTTTATTTTGCTACTGAAGAACTGTTCTCTGAACTATGAATGAATGCTGCTGCCCACCTTTAGTGTACTTAAGTTTGATTTCACTGAAAACACGTTTTGTTGTCTTTATTGAAGAAACATAGATACAGAGATCCTCAATCCTAACCACAACCACCAACAGCGACAACATCGATGACAATATATAACATGTATACAAAACACAAAAACATAACACATACACAAGCACACACTACCTATAACGCCAACACCAACACCAACACCAACACCATAGTCAAAGATCCAAATTGTTGAATCACGCATTTTGTGAAGTGATAAGAAATGTTTAATTATTTTACAAAGTGTTTGATTTGACCAACAATTTGAGAAACAGACGACAGTTCTTTCTGTGGTTTTGGCTTATCACCTGACCATAACAAAGTGAAGCAACATTTAATTTCGTATAAAACAGTCCGTCATATCTCTGATTTTTGTGTTATGAAATAAATGATTATCACCTTCATTAAGAACGTCTGTAATCTTTGTGTCAAACACAAATGATTATCAACTTCACAGAAAACTCTATGTCTCGTCTCTGATCTTTGTGTCAAATACAAATGATTATCACCTTCTGCCATATCTGTGATCTATGTGTTCATGAATATTGCAGAAGATAATTTGAACAATATGTGACTGGTTCTTGCGAACGGGGTCACAAGTCGCAACGTGTGAACTGAGATACGGGCCTGAAAAGGTGGTGAGGGTCGATCTGGGTGATTTGAGATTTTTGTTCCTACACATTGTCTGACCATTAATCTATTAATTATGGCAAAGATTAAAGTGAAATTTGGGCTGAAAGAGTGTTAAAATAACATTTTAAAGTGATAACCCATCGAGAATGTGCAGATTTTTTCCGTGAAAATGCATGTGTTTGAGCTTTAATTTAGACCATGAAACCGTACAGGGCCTCAGCATATCGCATACCGTTGGAATCAGCTCGCGAAATAGCTAGTATGTAGTGCAGAACCACTTTATCTATCACTTCACTAAGTTTGATGAAGATAGAATACTGGTTGCTAAGGAAAAAGCAGAGAATTTTGTTGTCCTTCTTTAACTCTGCTTTTCTCAAAATGGCCGTCCCATCACCCACTCCTTTAAATTACTGTAACTCGCTCAATTTTCCAGTTAGACAGTTGAATTATACATCATTGGAAAGAGCATTTTTCTGCTTTCCGGTGATATAAATATCTCTATACCCCCAAAATTAAGTTGTGACCCCATTCGTGAGAACAGGTCACATATGTTGAATGGAGATTATACACGCATGCAGAAATAGTTCAGATCGTGTGCTTGCATGGATTAAGTGCTCTGCATACGTACGGTTGCTACTTTTAAAAGGAAATAAAACCATTTACTATTATTTTGTACATATTTCATCATGGATAATTTTCGGAAAAGGGAAGAATATCCATTTCTAGTGAAGTGACCATTTCATTAAACCCAAGCATATTATTTTTGTACAGTTTTACTCGAAGTTTGAGCCAAATGGAATGATGGTTAAATAACAAATTGTTGTTGGTGAAAATAGTTGAACGAAATACCATCACTGTCTGTTTTCAGGCTTCCCATATTGACTTCAGTCTCACAAGGAAAGGATCTAGGGTCAAATTAAAGATGCCAGAGCAATCCCAAATTACGTCATTGGCACTGATCATGATATTGTTGTTATGGTGCACACACCAAGAAAAGTGAGATCAAGTCCCCGTCATAAAGTTAAATTAGAAAATATGATAAACATGAAGAAAATGACAGAAGAAAATGTCAAGGCAGAAGTAATTTCAGACGAAAATCTGGCGCAGCTTTATGGGTGGTCACCACAACAATTTTATACAAGTGTCAAGAGCATGAGGCTGAGGGATGAGTCATTCAACCAACCACCATCATAACTGATAAAGAAGGAAAGCCATTTTTCACCCAAACAAAATCAAACAGAAATGGAAAGAATATTTCCAGGACTTGTTAAACGTGTCAAACCCATCAGAAGAACAAGAAAATTATTTAAGTCAAAACAATGTAACGAAGAGGAGCCTGACGTACTCAAAAGTGAAATCAAGGAAGCAATAAGATTAAGCCCCGCAGATAAAGCAGCTGGACCAGATCAAATAACATCTGAGGTTATCAATGCAAGTGGAGAGACTGGCATAGCATGGCTATGTAAGTTTTTGGTCAGACAAGGAAAGAAGGAAAAGTCCCTGGCGACTGGCAAAAAGCAAATATCATACCCCTGTGGGGGTAAAAAAGGAGATAGAGAGATTGTAAGACACATTGGGGCATCTCACTTCTCAGCCACATAGGGAAAATGTATGCTAAAGTACTGGAACAGAGAATTAGACCTATTGTAGAACCCCAAGTAACTGAGACACAGTTTGGATTAAGGAAAGGAAGAGGATGTACAGATGCAATCTTCGCCCTTAGATAGATGACCGAAAAGACCAGTGAGCATAACAAAGAATTATGGATGGTATTTGTTGACCAAGAGAAATCCTTTGACAAAGTAGAGAGAAATATATCTGTGGGCAGTTCTAGAGACCTACGGCGTTCAAGGACAGTTATAAGAGAATGTCATGGCGATAATCCAACACAGTCTGAGTGCAGTGAGAACACCAGATGGCCTCAGTGACTGGTTTGATGTAAAAACATAAGTGGGCCAAGGTTGTGTTTTGTCCCCTATATTGTTCATTATCTATACGGACGGGATCACAATGAGCTCAAATCTTAATCATGAAGATCTGAATGAATTACTATTTGCTGATGACCAAGACCTAATCAGTGAAGATGCAGAAGAACTACAGGAACACCACAGTAACTTCAATGCAAGCTGTGAAGAGTATAACATGAAAATCAGCGTGTCCAAAACAGAGGTTATGAAGGTAAGCAGAAGCCCAGGCAAGCTGGAATTACAGATCAGCAACGTGGAACCGAACCAAATTGAACAATTAAAATAGTTGGAAAGCATCTTTACACAGAATGGTAGCATACATAAGGAAATTGAAACAAAAATCCTGAAAGCAAATGCAGTGACGTATCAGCAATCCCCTCTGCTGTCACATCTACACATACCTACAGATACAAAGCGTCAACTGGTAAGCTTTACTTTTATACCAATGCTATGTTATCAGTGCCAGACATGGACACTTGACCAAAGGCAAAAAGCAAAATAAAAGCTTGCAAAATGAGGTGTCTCAGAAAGACAGTGAACGTCACACGTTGAGACAAGATCAGAAATGAAGTCATTAGAGACACTGTGAGGACTGTGCCATAACTAGAATATATAGAGAAACAGAAGCTAAATGGTTCAATGACTAAACCAACGGCCAGCATATAAAAGCTTATAACATGAAAAGATGGATAGCAGGTGTGAAACAAACAACTGAAAGACTCAACCTAACTACAGGAGTCGCCACCCATCTGGCCCACGTCCAAAAGCTACATCTCCCCTTGATCCTTAATGGCACAAGAGGACAGAAAAAGTAAAGGTAAGTTGGTGATTTTAAAGAGCATGAGAAATGAGGTCTACACTGGATATGTCTCATAGTCTTGAACTATTTGAAATGAATGTCCAGCTTGATAGCCAGTTAAGCAGAATGTGTCTTTGAACTGGAGTATGCTGTGAAACTTACGGTGTTTGACAATAATTCACATTTCAACTGAGGGACGAAGTCAAGAAAATAAAGTGATTTTAATTTCCTTTCGTGTTTACATATCATTTATCCAAACTGAATGACTTAATTTAGGATAATTAATGTAGGTTTCTGCTGAGAGTGTGTAGTGAGAGTGGTGGTGGGATTATTCAGACCGTGTCTTGCAGTGTTCCGTGTCTTGTTCAGTGAACTGGTGTGAGTTCTGACGCGTGTGCAATAGCAGATGGCTTTCACTCTCGTATAGACGCAGGTTTGACACAAGTGTGAGTGATGGCAAGAGTCACCAAGTTGTCATAGACTGAAGATGAACCATGAAATAATAATAGAAATAATAAAGATATAAAAACAAAACAAGAAATTAAAAACATTGGTCATCATCATCATGTGCCCTGTGGTGGGCAGTATAAACTGAGGATCATAACATAAATTGTGTGTCGAGTCAGAGGCGTGAACTCTAAAAAAAAAAGCAAAATAACCAAAATAAAACTGAAACCTGAACTTGTGGAAGAAAGAATAATAAAATCAGAATTAACAGAAATCTGAATTCTGTAAATGAAAGCTTGAATTATAAATATCATGTGATGGAAACAACGTGAAATGATTTTTTTAGGATCATTGCACTCAAGGGAGGTTACCTTTGGCTCACCTTTTTTTTTCGTCCCATTTTCTATGCCAGATTAATGGCCACAGAAGCTGAAACACTTTTTATTATGTGATGATGATGATGTCGATGTGGATGATAATCATGATGCTGTGGATTTCCATCTAGGATTGAGACTGCGTGACAGGGTTGTACTCTACGCTTACTGTCATAATATATCCTGGTGTCAACCAGGCCCGAGAGATACAGACACCTGCGGTGTTGGTTAGAAGATTTGAGCAACACCCTCAATGACGCATCTGCGAAGTGGATGAGACTCGACTGTGTGGTTCCAGTCTTCCCAATTAGCCCATAGCACGCCCAACTCTGGATAGGAGCCGGTTAGAGCCGAAAAAGCCCACAATGATTTTTGTAGGTACCGATGGGGATTCGAACCCGCAACCTTCCAGTCGGTAGTCCGTTGCGTTAACCACTACACCACGGCGACTGGTAACGTGAAATGAAAATAATAAACCGAAAACAGAACAGGAATTATAAAAAATCTATACAGTGTGACGGATCACAAAAACATAAATCGTGAAGGTGATAGATAAAACAATGATGTGTCATAAAATTTGGAGTGACATAACAACAATGACAACACAGTGAGATGTGTTCCATGTGACACAGGACATGACAACTGGATAATGAAACAATAGACACTGTGGATTGGAATTATGGAAGTCTGTGTGGGCAAAACATTTATGTATTCAGAATATCGCAGACACTACTCGTGGGTTGCTCTGATATTTTATAAGTTGGTTTATTTATTCATTGTGATGGCTTGGTTTTTTTTTCATGACTGGATCAACTGGTTTAATAGGATGATAAAAGAATGGATAAGATTCAGTATGGTAAGGCAAAGTTCCAGACTTGCGAGATTGGGAAGGAAGATGTTTCAGGTGGGGAGCATTCTGTGTTAGGGAGGCAGTTTTTGTGTGGAGGGTAGTTTTCATATGGAAGGCAGGTTTCATGTAGAATGCGGTCTTCACGTTGAAGGCACAGATCTTGTACGTAGCTAAAATCTATATGTGAGCAGTGCTGGGGACAAAGAGTAGTGTTGTCCGTATGTTCAAAGTTGTGCCACTTCGGTTTCAGCTCTCCTAGCAAAAGGAGTTAGAAGAAGGTTAGTTGAAGTCATATCTGTCTCAGATAGATGTAGTGTAGTGTTATGGTCAAGTTTAATGTCTTAGACCATTACTGTCCGTATATATTCCTCAGCTTGTTGTACTTCAGAGAGATATCTCGACATCGCCAGATGGTGTGGGATACAATAGTGTTGTACTTTCATCTTGTAACGTATTAGCTCTGTGAAGGTCAGTACTGTACAGTGCATGTACGGTTGGTGTTCAAACGCGAGTAGCTGTAAATTGAGAGATAAAATAAGGTAACGGAATGAAAGTTAAATCCACTGGAGGTTATGTAGACAGTGATGTATTTAGTTAGAAATACATATTAAGACAGAATGCTTTATACCTATGTAATATTTTGTAGTAAATGTTAAGCTGCGTGTTAGGCAGGCAAATCATATAGGAATTGTGCGCCGTGCAGGTAGATGGCAAATATGGATTGTAGACTTTAAAACGAGAGCGTGATAAGTCGTACGTTGACTTTAGAACGAGAGCATGATAAGTCGTACGTTGACTTTAGAACGAGAGCGGGATAAGTCGTACGTTGACTTTAGAACGAGAGCGTGATAAGTCGTACGTTGACTTTAGAACGAGAGCGGATAAGTCGTACGTTGACTTTAGAACGAGAGCGGGATAAGTCGTACGTTGACTTTAGAACGAGAGCGGGATAAGTCGTACGTTGACTTTAAAACGAGAGCGGGATAAGTCGTACGTTGACTTTAGAACGAGAGTGTGATAAGTCGTACGTTGACTTTAGAACGAGAGCGGGATAAGTCGTACGTTGACTTTAGAACGAGAGCGTGATAAGTCGTACGTTGACTTTAAAACGAGAGCGTGATAAGTCGTACGTTGACTTTAGAACAAGAGCGGGATAAGTCGTACGTTGACTTTAGAACGAGAGCGTGATAAGTCGTACGTTGACTTTAGAACGAGAGCGTGATAAGTCGTATGTTGACTTTAGAACGAGAGCGGGATAAGTCGTACGTCAATAGCAGAAGAGCTATCAGAGCTTTTAATGGTCAAGCATTGCATAGTCATTGGCCAGTCAAAGTAATTAGCATGGCTAGCAAATATTGGATGCTAGCCATTGTTTGCTAAAGCTGGAATTCAAATGGAGGAGGTTTTGTGGCATTGACGCTGCATAGCAAACCATATGGTTGGAATACATGATGATTTTAAAATCTCATTTCAATTTCAAATTGTGTGTGTTGACAAATGGAATAGTTGATACTTTGAAGGACGGAATTGTAAAAAGTATTTTGTTAATCTCCGGAAATTTGCATCTGTGAACTATAATGTGTTAACAAAATACTTGTAAGAATGGCAACATCGGTAATTTCGAGTAATTTCTACAAGAAGAAATTATTCCTAAACATTTGTGTGAAGAAGATTATTGTTGAACCTAATTCCTGTGAGGGTGATGTTGAATGCTGCAGCCAGAACATTTACTGACAGGAAACTGAACTTATAGGTCAAGTTGTGGCACTATTCAGTTCATGGTCTGTTTTGATGTCAGTGGATATTATATGTTACAGTCTTGGATATAAGACTCGGTTAACTGATTGAGCAATCAAAATGTTGTGGAAGAAATAGGATCCAGCCAGTTAAATAGTTGATATGAATTAATTGGAATTTTGTATTCATGTGCATGTATCGCTGTGCAGAAAGTGAGCACTCGATTTTGTTATCATAACTTTGGTTATTGATTCAGGTTTCTTGGCAGAATTCAGTGTGCGTTCATAAAAAGAATGTGTGCGTCATGAACACACACATATGCACGTGCACTCGCATAGCAAGACTGCACTTGTACCTGTACTATGTGCGTATTTGCAGGTATACATGTACACACACAAGCTAATATTTGTGATCACAAATAGTCCACATATATGTCTGTGTGTGTGTGTGTGTGTGTGTGTGTGTGTGTGTGTGTGTGTGTGTGTGTGGTGGTGGGGCTTTGATTTAATGTCTATTCACTAAAGTGATTTTAGACACACACACACACAAAAAAAGGGGGGGGGGGAGTGATAGAGGAGGAGTGAAGAAGATATTTGAAAATTGTCAATTTTGAATTTGAGAAAAGATGATCCAGAAAACAACTGTTTTGAAGAGGGGACGGTAAATCTAACAAATAATGTTACCATAATTATCGATTTAAACAAACAAACTGACAAACAAAATTAGTAAATATCCGGAAGAAATGAATAAAAAGTAAAACTAATAATTGACTAACCACAACAATGAACAAGTCAAATAACATTTTAAAGGTAATTCGCTATAGGACTTTTTGACAGGCTAACAAAAAATTCATACAGTAATGATGATGAGGCAAATATGTCAGAAACTGTACTCACAGATAGTGTTGGAATATGTCGTTTTACCCTAACGCAAGAAAGAATATGACTATGTGTTATCTTCTTTCCACACAGACACACTATGTTATTGGTATATTTTGTTTTGAATGCATCAAGTTTCCATCTGTACATAAGGGACTGTATAGTTCTGCTGGCATGAAGCTGCTTAAGTATTTTGCTAACTTCAAAGTTCATGTGACATTTATCATACTTTTTCTGTTTTAATTGGAACTGCTTCCAGACGTAGTTGTCCGCTAAAGTGTAATTCTCGTGCAACGAGAGAGAAAGCTGGATATTGTTTGAATCTGGTGAGTTATTAGCTCCCCGTTTGGCAGCCCTGTCAACTTTATTATTATAACTAAAAGAACTATGAGAAGGTATCCAGCAGAAAGTAATATCAGTGCCTCTTAAAGATAAATTATGAATCAAGTGACTTATTTCCAGAATCATTTCTGATCTTGTTTGTAATTTTGATAATTCAAGAGCCTGAAGTACTGATTTTGAATCAACGCAAAGAAGTATCTGAAAAATAGTCCTAGGAAGACTTATCAGAAAGTTTAAAGCCATTAATATTGCAAAGAGTTCAGCTGTAAAGATAGATTTATCAAGTCCTATGTAGAAAGATTTTTCAATTTTGAGAGCAGGTATTAAAAACGCTGAGCCTGCTTTTCTTTCAATTACTGACCCATCAGTGTAAATTTTCAAATGATCAGAATATACGTCGTTTATATGACATTTAACCTGACTTGCCAGTAAGTTTATATTGTCTCCTTTTTTTAAATTAGTGTGGTGTACGTCAAATCGTGCTCTTTGGAGTTCCCAACTGGGTACTGGCGAAAAGGAAGGTCGTATAGATACAGGATCTACGTCTAGATCAATTCCTGAGCCTTTCATGACGTCAGATGTGTATGTTGCAAGTGTGACCTGTGAAGATATTGATTTAGCTCGTTTTGGAAAGTCAGTATCTGATCTCAGTTTAATTTCTGTTTCTGAGATGTTTTCTACGGTAGTGTTTCTTAACAAAAATTTAGTAGAAGCAACTTTCCTTTGCTCATCAAGTGGCAACAGTTTGATTTCATTATATGTCCGAAGACAGGAAGCATGCATTGGAAGACCCAGTGCAAGTTTGAAACCTTTACAATCTATGCTCTGCAGTTTTTTTTAGTAAGTGTTTCGGTGCACTGAAGAAGATTTCTTGAGCATAGGTTAATTTAGATCTAACAAGCGATTTACAAAGATGAACAAGTGTTGATGAATCTTGACCCCATGTCTGTTTGCGAAACTATTTTTATGAAATTTAAACTTTTTTGAGCTTTGGTTAATAAGTATTCAATATGCTGATTCCAAGATAATTTTGCTGTAAGGAAAACTCCTAAGAATTTAATCGACTCGTTAAACTGAAGAAGAGTATCTCCCAGTTTGAAAGTGGGAATATTTACTGGGTTAGCTCCATTATTAAATAAAACTATTTTTGTTTTTTCCAGGGATAGATGTAACCCATTTTCTACCATGTATCGCGCTATTTTATCAAGTTCTAATTGGTAGCATTTGCGTGTATAATTGATACAGCGCAAAGGAGTTTTCTTTTTCATATTTACCTGCATCCACATGCATAAATCGTCAGCATATTGAGCTAAAACTACATGCTTAGATACTTTACTGGGTAAGTCATGCATTAATATCATGAAAAGAAGGGGAGCTATAACGGATCCCTGAGGGATACCCATTTGAAGAATTCGTTTCGTGGAATATACATTTTCAATCCTCGTTTGAAATACTCTGTTTTCTAAGAAACACTTAACATAGCCAAAAATGTGACCTGTCAGCCCAATACTTTTAAATTTGAATAACAATCGGGAGTGCCACACTTGATCGTATGCTTTCGTTATATCAAAAAATGTAGCTAAAACACATTGACGTCTTGCAAATTGTTGTTTTATATTAGTAGTTAGCTTTGTTAGGATCTCTACTGGTGACCTGCCTTTTCGAAATCCTGCCTGATTTACTGGTATTATTTTATTCTTTTCACAATAGTGCATCAGTCTCTTTAAGATTATTTTCTCCATTAGTTTACATACATGTGATGTTAATGCAATTGGCCTGTAGTTTTTCAAATCGGTATTACATTTACCTGGTTTTAATACAGGAACCACTATTGTTTCTTTCCAGTTGTTAGGCATTATCCCACTATTCCAGCATTTTTGAAATATGTCATGTAGTAAGATTATAAAATTTTCTGGTAAATTTTTCAGCATCTCATTGGAAATTGCATCTAGTCCAACTGACGTTTTTTTACTTGGAAGGGACTGAATGGCATCTTTTAATTCTTGAAGTGTGAGTGATGCATTTATGTAGTGAGTATTGTCAGTAGGCAGGATCCTTATATACATCTTTTTTTCATCTCGTTCCCTATAATTTCTATCAGAGACAGGGAGTCCTTCTACACGACAGGCCTCAGCAAACACGTCTGCAAAAGCTTCTGCTTTTTCCAATGAGCTAGGAATAGGGTTATTTTCTAGCTTTACTGGAATTGATGGCAACTTAATCCCGTTTTTCATTAATTTTAGTTTTTCCCAAATCTTTATCGTGTCTTTGTGGTTATTTACTTCACATTTACAAAAAGATGTCCAGTGTTGTTCTTTGGCTTGCTCTATGATTCTGTTACACTTAATGTTGGCACTTTTCATCGCTGCATGATTTTCAGGTGACCTGTTTGCTAAATAAATTTTGTATTTTTCTTTCTTTTCGTTCACTGCCTTTTGACAGTCCTCATTCCACCAGACATTTCCATGATGCTTTCCTATTTTTGACACTGTAAGTTTTGGAATTGAAATGTTAGCAGCCCTTAAGAGTGAGTTACAGAAAACTTCGTACGTTTCGTTTATGTTCATTGCTTCAGATAGATCTGTTCTTGTCTTTTCAAGGATTGCCTTAAAACTGATCCAGTCAGCGTTTTTATAATTAAACTTGGGTAAACTATCTTGTGGTATGGCGTCTATTTCTGTAGTATGGTTTAGGGTAAGACGTATGGGGATGTGATCTGATCCCAACAAGTCATCCTCTGTTTGCCATGTGGCGTTTGGGGCTAGGGATGGTGAGATTAAAGTAAGGTCGATAGCTGTGGGTCTGTGGGTTGGTATATCGGGGATCCGGGTAACGTGTCCGTTGTTAAGTAAATATAAATTGGAATCTACAATATTTTCAATCAACCTGTTGCTTGTTATGTTTGTACAATACATTTCCCAAAATGAGGCATGTGCATTAAAATCACCTCCAATTATCCACTTGTCATCCTGATCTTGAAAGTGTTTTAACCATTCAGTGTTCACAGAGTCTGGGCCTCTTGGTAAGTATACAGAGGCCATATTCACAACTAACGATGAGGAAAATTTTATAATGATTGCACAAGATGAAATAAATGCGGTAGATTTAGGTACTGGCGATGATCGTTCACAATAGTTCAGTCCTTCACGAATGTATATAGCTGTTTGTATACGGCCACCGTCATTTACAGAGTCACATATTGGTGGATAATAAAAACCGGATATTTTAGGTAATTTGGTTTTGATGGTATTCAGCGATTGTAGGAGCATGACATGGACGTTTTTAGAAGAGAGATAGTTACTCAAATATGAGATGTTTTTAACAATGGAACGTGCGTTCCACTGAAAAATGTTGATATCACTTACTACACACGTCTTCATGAGGAACGGTTGAATAACTTTAGAACAATATGGTAAGTTTATATAGATTTCATTTAACTTTGAATTAAAAGGTACAAATAGGATAAAAATGAAGTATGTGAACAAGAAAATAATTAAGTAAAACAATATAGCTGAGAACTGAACGAAGAGAAACTGAATCTGGGCTGAATCTAAAATGACCAAGGAGAGAAGAAAAACGGAGATTGAAAGCCGGGTCTTTGTTGATGTCGTTGTCGGTTTGATCTCCTCCTCGGTTTTTCCCAGAAAAGCTGATGGATTTGCCTCCCTAAGTTTCTGGCCAGAACGCTCGCCCCTCTGATGGTTGGATGGACGTCGTCCTGGCTGACTTGAGTGTGACTGATAGTTTGAAGATTGTCATTGTTGACGTATTCGACACTCGCTGCTTTAAGAAGTCGCACTTTTGTTAGGGCATTTAGGAGCTCTCTTTTAGCGTTTAGGTGTTTGTCCCTCACAGGAGCTACCTGACTTAAAACTACCCTGGCTTTTGGAAATTGGGTGTTGATAGTTTTCACACAGGTGTCAAGAGTTGTGCTACATTCAGTGGGCTCCTTTGTTTTTAAATCTGTGATCCCCACATGTAAAACTACACAGTCAGGTTCAGGTGTCAGCTCTTCTTTTGATTTTTCAATTGCAATCTTACAGTCCTCGATGGTATGGATCTTTCTCGTGGCCACCTGAAAACCGTATGAAGAGCCCAGTCTTTTTCCATCCACCTTATTGAGGACTGAGTCGTGAATGATAAGGACTGGGGAAGAACATTTGATTGTGGTCTGGAACGTGTTGACGATAGCGCAGTTTTGACGTCACGGTTAGGTTTTGTGGAGACGTCTGGTCTATGTTTGACGACATTTCTCCTGCCATTTTGTGTCCTCGCTCGATCTTCCAGTTTGGGGGGTTGAGCTGCGCATTCCGCGTAGGTGGAGAATTTGTCCCTCGGTGACATGGTGGTGAAGTCACCGTGGACTGCGGAATCCGTCTGGCACGCAACGGTGGTCGTAAGTTTGGTGCACTTATTGACGTCGCGCAGCTCTTTTAACGTTGTATTGTTTTCCAATAAAAGTTTTCTGTCTGAATGTAGCATGGTTGTGAGGATGTGGATTTGTTTAGACATTTCTTGAATGGTGTTGTTTAAAATGTCTATCTCCCTTACCGCCTCTTGACAGCGGCAGCCACATGATGATCTTGATTGTAGCTGTGTGATGTGTGGCTGACTCCTGGATGGTGAAAGGGTGCGACCGGAGGTCTGTTCTTTTTGATGTTCTTCGAGTTCTGGGGTCTCTGAAGGTGGTGATGTCTCTGCCAAGGTGTTGTCTGTCCCACGGGTGGTTTTCTTTACTTTTTCTTTGATGACACAACGTTTGGACCGTGTCATTTTCAGCCTAGACGATTCCTCTCTGAAAACGTTCTGTTAGAAAGCCGCCATCTTGGTGTGTGTGTGTGTGTGTGTGTGTGTGTGTGTGTGGTGTGTGTGTGTGTGTGTGTGTGTGTGTGCATGTGCTACATGTTCACGTCTACCTATATAGGTACGCCCCCATATACTAGAGTGAAAATTGGATGTACTCATAGATTCTTAGATATGCCCATGTTTACAAGTGCGCTTACGACCAGTTAAAGTCACATATATTATATAAACGCTACAATGTTCACATAGGTGAAGGACGCTGATTGTTGAGGTCTGGTTATGGACTATAAGTCTTGGGTTTATGGCTTAAGAACAATATTGTGTTCAGAATGCCTACGTTCTTCTTCCCTACGCTTCAATGCTGCTGTGAGGTGCCATCGACTGCCAGCAGAACCTCTGTGGGTCTGCCACTCATCAGCGGAACCCCTACAGACCAACCGTTCCTTGGCAGAGCTCCTGACATTCATCAATTTGTGATGTTGGCAGATTCAATCTATTTTGTGAGCATCTTGTGATTACAATTCTTTGTGTGCGTCCTTCAACTTGTGGTGTTGACAGATTCAATCTATTTTGTGAGCATCTTGTGATTACAATTCTTTGTGTGCGTCCTTCAACTTGTGGTGTTGACAGATTCAATCTATTTTGTGAGCATCTTGTGATTACAATTCTTTGTGTGCGTCCTTCAACTTGTGATGTTGGCAGATTCAATCTGTTTTGTGAGCATCTTGTGATTACAATTCTTTGTGTGCGTCCTTAAACTTGTGGTGTTGACAGATTCAATCTATTTTGTGAGCATCTTGTGATTACAATTCTTTGTGTGCGTCCTTCAACTTGTGATGTTGGCAGATTCAATCTATTTTGTGAGCATCTTGTGATTACAATTCTTTGTGTGCGTCCTTCAACTTGTGGTGTTGACAGATTCAATCTATTTTGTGAGCATCTTGTGATTACAATTCTTTGTGTGCGTCCTTCAACTTGTGGTGTTGACAGATTCAATCTATTTTGTGAGCATCTTGTGATTACAATTCTTTGTGTGCGTCCTTCAACTTGTGATGTTGGCAGATTCAATCTGTTTTGTGAGCATCTTGTGATTACAATTCTTTGTGTGCGTCCTTCAACTTGTGGTGTTGACAGATTCAATCTATTTTGTGAGCATCTTGTGATTACAATTCTTTGTGTGCGTCCTTCAACTTGTGATGTTGGCAGATTCAATCTATTTTGTGAGCATCTTGTGATTACAATTCTTTGTGTGCGTCCTTCAACTTGTGGTGTTGACAGATTCAATCTATTTTGTGAGCATCTTGTGATTACAATTCTTTGTGTGCGTCCTTCAACTTGTGGTGTTGACAGATTCAATCTATTTTGTGAGCATCTTGTGATTACAATTCTTTGTGTGCGTCCTTCAACTTGTGGTGTTGACAGATTCAATCTATTTTGTGAGCATCTTGTGATTACAATTCTTTGTGTGCGTCCTTCAACTTGTGGTGTTGACAGATTCAATCTATTTTGTGAGCATCTTGTGATTACAATTCTTTGTGTGCGTCCTTCAACTTGTGGTGTTGACAGATTCAATCTATTTTGTGAGCATCTTGTGATTACAATTCTTTGTGTGCGTCCTTCAACTTGTGGTGTTGACAGATTCAATCTATTTTGTGAGCATCTTGTGATTACAATTCTTTGTGTGCGTCCTTCAACTTGTGGTGTTGGCAGATTCAATCTATTTTGTGAGCATCTTGTGATTACAATTCTTTGTGTGCGTCCTTCAACTTGTGGTGTTGGCAGATTCAATCTATTTTGTGAGCATCTTGTGATTACAATTCTTTGTGTGCGTCCTTCAACTTGTGGTGTTGGCAGATTCAATCTATTTTGTGAGCATCTTGTGATTACAATTCTTTGTGTGCGTCCTTCAACTTGTGGTGTTGACAGATTCAATCTATTTTGTGAGCATCTTGTGACTACAATTCTTTGTGTGCGTCCTTCAACTTGTGGTGTTGACAGATTCAATCTATTTTGTGAGCATCTTGTGATTACAATTCTTTGTGTGCGTCCTTCAACTTGTGGTGTTGACAGATTCAATCTGTTTTGTGAGCATCTTGTGATTACAATTCTTTGTGTGCGTCCTTCAACTTGTGGTGTTGGCAGATTCAATCTGTTTTGTGAGCATCTTGTGATTACAATTCTTTGTGTGCGTCCTTCAACTTGTGGTGTTGGCAGATTCAATCTATTTTGTGAGCATCTTGTGATTACAATTCTTTGTGTGCGTCCTTCAACTTGTGGTGTTGACAGATTCAATCTATTTTGTGAGCATCTTGTGATTACAATTCTTTGTGTGCGTCCTTCAACTTGTGGTGTTGACAGATTCAATCTATTTTGTGAGCATCTTGTGATTACAATTCTTTGTGTGCGTCCTTCAACTTGTGGTGTTGACAGATTCAATCTATTTTGTGAGCATCTTGTGATTACAATTCTTTGTGTGCGTCCTTCAACTTGTGGTGTTGGCAGATTCAATCTATTTTGTGAGCATCTTGTGATTACAATTCTTTGTGTGCGTCCTTCAACTTGTGGTGTTGGCAGATTCAATCTATTTTGTGAGCATCTTGTGATTACAATTCTTTGTGTGCGTCCTTCAACTTGTGGTGTTGGCAGATTCAATCTATTTTGTGAGCATCTTGTGATTACAATTCTTTGTGTGCGTCCTTCAACTTGTGGTGTTGACAGATTCAATCTATTTTGTGAGCATCTTGTGACTACAATTATTTGTGTGCGTCCTTCAACTTGTGGTGTTGACAGATTCAATCTATTTTGTGAGCATCTTGTGATTACAATTCTTTGTGTGCGTCCTTCAACTTGTGGTGTTGGCAGATTCAATCTATTTTGTGAGCATCTTGTGATTACAATTCTTTGTGTGCGTCCTTCAACTTGTGGTGTTGGCAGATTCAATCTATTTTGTGAGCATCTTGTGATTACAATTCTTTGTGTGCGTCCTTCAACTTGTGGTGTTGACAGATTCAATCTATTTTGTGAGCATCTTGTGATTACAATTCTTTGTGTGCGTCCTTCAACTTGTGGTGTTGACAGATTCAATCTATTTTGTGAGCATCTTGTGATTACAATTCTTTGTGTGCGTCCTTCAACTTGTGGTGTTGACAGATTCAATCTATTTTGTGAAATTCTTCTGTTTACAACTCTTTGTGTGCATCCTTCGACATGTTAAGTTCAGAGTCTACAGTGCCAGTTCGTATTTATTTGTGCTGAGTTCCTTAAGACGTTTTGAACTATAGCCAGTGTGAGTCAGCTGATGTTGAAGTAGTGGCAGCCGTTTGTTTCAGATATGGATTCACAACAGGGGAATATTTGTTGTAATGCTGTGTGAGTGAGAACGAGTGCGTGTGTGTTAATGACGAAATTTGTGTGTTGTATGAATATACGAGGGTGAGTTAAAAAGTAATGCCTTTTTCCTTAGTACAGGAACAATTACCGACACAGGAACAAGTATCATATATCAAAATGAAGCTGGTCCTCTGGGGATCACATCCCTACTTCTCAACATAGTCACCGTTTCTCTCAATAGCAATGTTGCACCTTCGAAATGAAGGCATGTATCCCTGCCTCGTAAAATTCTGTTGACTGTGCTCGGAGCCACGTCTTCACTGCAGTTTTCACTTCCTCGTCACTGGCATGTTTGTTTTGCTCTCAAACCCTCTTTCGTGGGGCCGAAGAGATGATAGTCTGAAGGCGCTGAGTCTGGGAGTATGGAGGATGTGGGAAAGTCGTCCACTGGAATGAGGCGATTGTCTTCCTTGTCCTGATGCTTGCATGTGGTCTAGCATTGTTATGCAGAAGGAGGACATTATCGGTTTGGAAGTTGGGTCTCACTCATTCGATTCTTGCTTTGAGCCTCGTCAGGGTCTTAATGTATGCCTCAGAGTTTATTGTTTCTCCTCATGGCAAGAAATCAACCAGAATGACACCTTGAGCATCGCAAAAGACAGTCGCCATGATTTTTCCAGCTGACTTTTCTGTCTTGAACTTTTTTGGTTTTGGTGACGAAGGGTGGCACCATTCCATTGACAGCCTCTTTGATTCCAATTCATAACGGTGAATCCATATTTCATCACCGGTAACGAGCCTTCCAAAGAAGGTGTTGTCTCTTTGACTTTG
>JAPXFY010000034.1:3348892-3351392 GCA_030674185.1 Monoplex corrugatus
TCTGTCTCTCTTCTCTGTCTCTTTCTCTCTGTTTCTCTTCTCTGTCTCTTCTCTCTCTCTCTTTCTCTCTGTCTCGGTCGGTCTCGACTTTCTAGTCTCTGTCTCTGCCTCTGTCTCTCTGTAACTGTCTCTTCTCTGTCCTTTTCTCTACTCTGTCTGTTGCTGGTGTTCTTTGTCTGTCTTGTCTTCTTGTCTGCCTTCTCTCCTCTCTCTCTCCTCCTCCTTTCTATCTCTCTCTCTCTTCCTCCCCTCCTCTCTTTTCCATCTCTCTCTCTCTCTTATTCTCTCTCTCTCCACCTCTCTCTCTCTCCTCTCTCTTCTCTCCTCATTCCGGCTGTCTGCATCTTTCTCTCTCTGTTTTTCTCTCTCTTTGTGTTTCTCTCTGTCTTTCTGTCTGTCTCTCTGTCTCTGTCTTTCTGTCTGTCTCTGTCTCTCTCTTTCTTTGTCTCTTTCTCCGTCTGTCTGTTTGTCTGTCTGTCTGTCTCTCTCTATCTCACTCTCTCTCACTCTCTCTCAGTTTCTTGCTGTCTGTGTGTTTTTTGTCACACAATTAAATGTAAAGTTTATGGGTGTATATCTCATTCTTTTTGTTTCTCTCTCTCTGCCTCTGTGTCTGCATCCCTCTCTGTCTCTCAAAAACATATTTAATAGGTCTTTGCATCTGTCTTTGTCTCTGTCTGTCTCTGTCTCTGTATCTGCCTCTCTGTATCCCTGTCTCTCTCTCTGTCTTTCTCTGTCATTCTCAGTCTCTGTCTCTCTGTCAATCTGTCTCTGTCTCTGCATTTCTCTGTCTCTGTCTCTCTCTCTGTCTCTCTCTCTCTCTCTCTCTCGGTCGGTCCGACTGTCTGTCGGTCTGTCTGTCTGGGCCTCTGTCTCTCTGTATGTCTGTCTCTCTCACTCCTTTTCTCTAACTGTCTGTCTGTCTGGCTGGCTGGCTATCCGTCTGTCTGTCTTTCTCTCTGTTTGTCTGCCTGTCTCTCCCGCTCTCTCTCTCCCTCCCTCCATATGTCTCTCAATCTCTCTCCCTCTCTCTCTCTCCCTCCCTCTCTTTCTCAATCTCTCTCTCCCTCTCTTTCAATCTCTCTCCCCCCTCTCTCTCTCTCCCTCTCTCTTTCTCTCTCAATCTCCCTCTCCCTCTCTCTCTCTCCCACTCTCTCTCTCCATCTATCTCTCTCCCTCTATCTCTCCACCTCTCTCTTTCCCTCTCTCTCTGTCAATCTATCTCTCCCTCTCTCTCAATTTCTCTTTCTCTCTCTCTCTCTCTCTCTCTCTCTCTCTCTCTCTCTCAATCTCTCTCTCAAACCATTAAAAAAATCAGTAATCCTCTGAAATGAAGGAGCACAATTTTATCCAGGCAACCAACGAACATTACGCAATCTGTGATCAAGCTCTGATGTACGAAACGGGAATTTTGTTAATGGTCCACCTCCACACTTCGTCCATCTTTGATCCTTTGAATTCCCTTCTTCTTCTTCTTCTTCTTCTTCTTCTTCTTCTTCTTCTTCTTCTTCCCTTCTCCTTCTCCTTCTCCTTCTCTCTTCTTCTTCTTCTTCTTCTTCTTCTTCTTCTTCTTCTTCTTCTTCTTCTTCTTCTTCTTCTTCTTCTTCTTCTTCTTCTTCTTCTTCTTCTTCTTCTTCTTCTTCTTCTTCTTCTTCTTCTTCTTCTTCTTCTTCTTCTTCTTCTTCTTCTTCTTCTTCTTTCTTCTTCTTCTTCTTCTTCTTCTTCTTCTTCTTCTTCTTCTTCTTCTTCTTTCTTCTTCTTTCTTCTTCTTCTTCTTCTTCTTCTTCTTCTTCTTC
Source organism: Monoplex corrugatus (assembly GCA_030674185.1). NCBI lineage: Eukaryota > Metazoa > Mollusca > Gastropoda > Littorinimorpha > Ranellidae > Monoplex > Monoplex corrugatus. The sequence goes on from JAPXFY010000034.1 coordinate 3,350,689, forward strand.
TTCTTCTTCTTCTTCTTCTTCTTCTTCTTCTTCTTCTTCTTCTTCTTCTTCTTCTTCTTCTTCTTCTTCTTCTCTTCTTCTTCTTCTTCTTCTTCTTCTTCTTCTTTCTTCTTCTTCTTCTTCTTCTTCTTCTTCTTCTTCTTCTTCTTCTTCTTCTTCTTCTTCTTCTTCTTCTTCTTCTTCTTCTTCTTCTTCTTCTTCTCTTCTTCTTCTTCTTCTTCTTCTTCTCTTCTTCTTCTTCTTCTTCTTCTTCTTCTTCTTCTTCTTCTTCTCTTCTTCTTCTTTCTTTCTTTTCTTCTTCTTCTTCTTCTTCTTGTTCTTGTTCTTGTTCTTGTTTGCTCTTCTCTTCTTCTTCTTCTTGTTCTTGTTCTCGTTCTTGTTCTTCTTGTTCTTCTTGTTCTTGTTCTTGTTGTTCTTGTTGTTCTTCTTGTTTTGTTGTTGTTGTTGTTGTTTGTTGTTGTTGTTGTTGTTCTTCTTCTTCTTCTTTATCTCCCTGTCTCTTTCTTTGTCTCTTTGTCTGTCTGGTTGTCTGTCTGTCTGTCTCTCTCTCCCTCTCTCTATCTCCATCTCTCTCTCTCTGTTTCTCTCTCTCTTTCTCTCTCTCTCCCTCTCTCTCCCTCTCCCACTCTGTCTGTCTCTCTCTGTCTCCCTCTCCCTATTTTCTCTTTCTTATCTTTCAATCTGTGTATCTGTTAGTTCACACA
>JAPXFY010000034.1:3393892-3396392 GCA_030674185.1 Monoplex corrugatus
GAGTGATAACACGAAGCTGTGGTTCCTGGTGGTCAAATCCCCACTCCCTCTTGTCTGTCCATTCACCCTGTCCCCCTCCCCTCTCCACGTCACCCCCACCCCACCACGCCCCACCACCACACCATCACACACGCAAACACTCCGATCCCAATTTTCCAAATCCCTCTCGTTTCCACGTCTCCATCCCACTTGTCGAATTGGAATAACAGGAGTGTCCGGTTGAAATCTATACATACCATCAATCAAGAAAATGACATTACATTAGAAAAAATAAAAGGTATGAAGTGAAGGGGAAAACGTATACACACTAGTGTGGTGGAGAGAGAGAGAGAGAGAGAGAGAGAGAAGAGAGAGAGAGAGAGAGAGAGAGAGAGAGAGAGAGAGAAGAGAGAGAGACAGATAGACAGACAGACAGACAGAGAATGGGGGAGAGAGAGACAGACACAGAGAGAGACAAATAGAGTGTGAGAGAGAGACAGAGACAGAGATACAGAGACAGACAGACAGACAGAGACAGAGAGAGACAGAGAAGAGACAGAGAGAGAGAGAGAGATACAGAGAGACACACAAACACACACACGCACGCACGCACGCACACACACACACACACACACACACACACACACACACACACACACACACACACACACACACACACATTCATCCCTGACCCCGATTCCCAAAGCATAACCCTTACAAATGCCAGGAACATGGAAAATTCACAATAATCACGGCAAACACCATAAGCTCTCGCATAACGCAGTGCCAGGATCTAGGAAAGAGGGACGAATTAAAAGAAAGGAGAAAAGAATGAGAGAGAGAGAGAGAGAGAGAGAGAGAGAGAGAGAGAGAGAGAGACAGACAGACAGAGAGACAGACAGACAGAGACAGAGAGACAGAGAAACAGAGATACAGACACAGACACAGACAGAATCAGAGAGAGACATAGAGGCAGAGAGAGAGAGAGAGAGAGAGAGAGAGAGAGAGAGAGAGAGAGAGAGAGAGAGACAGAGAGACACAGAGACAGAGACAGAGACAGAGACAGACAGACAGACAGATACAGACAGATACAGAGAGGGACAGAGAGGGACAGAGAGAGACAGAGAGACACATAGAGAGAAAGATACAGAGAGGGGAAAGAAAGACAGACAGACAAAGACCGGGACAAAGACAGAGAAACAATAACAGACAGAGACACAGAGACTGAGTCAGACAGACAGACAGACGGACAGACAGACAGAGACATTGAGACAGAGAGAGAGAGAAAGAGACAGGGAGGGAGGAGAGAGAGAGAGAGAGAGAGAGAGAAACAGAGACAGACAGACGGAAAGGCAGAGAGAGAGAGAGACAGTCAGACAGAAAGACAATGAGAGAGACAGACAGACAGACAGACAGACACAAAGGGATACAACGATATTTGTGAATAAGAATATGATCAAATAAACAGACGGTTAGACAGAGAGAAATAAACAGACAATAAACAAAGCCACTGGAACAAATAAATCCAGTCATTCAGGCCATAGCTTTTTACGGAACAGAGAGAAATTAACATATAATAAAATGTGAACGTAGAAAGACACAAATAGATGATTATCGAGAGAGAGAGAGAGAGAGAGAGAGAGAGAGAGAGAGAGAGAGAGAGAGAGAGAGAGAGAGAGAGAGAGAGAGAGAGAGAGAAAGAAACTGAAACTGAAATTGAAACTGTTTATTGTCATTACCCGAAAAGGTCTTTTGACAAGGGGGATAACAATTTTCCAGTAGTGCGACACATAATCCACTCTTTGTATGTGCGCAAATTCTTCACGCATAATCAAAAAAAATATCGAACATCCATTTCTTGAACAGTCGAACATATTCAAATCATATATAATAAACAATCATCCATTTTACCACTACTACATAATACAAAGAAAACAACAACAAAAAATATCAGAACAGTGTTCCCACATTCGGGCCAATAATTTGTCTAGGTTTAGACAAACCAAAATCTTTTTCACACATCCACACCCACACACACACACACACACACATCCATATACACTCACACGCGGGCGCGTGCTCGTGCGCGCACACACACATCAAAACTATAATATGATGAAACATCTGGGCTAGACCACCCAAACCTTACATTTAGTGATAATAATATAATCTTCACATAACTGCCCCAAAATACTCTGTTAACAAGGGACATCACTATGCCTTAAATTTATTTGTTTTTTAGTTTGTTTGTTTTTTTTGTTTTTTTTGTTTTTGTTAACATGTATAGTAGACCCTTAAGTGTCTATATACCCTTTCAATATCCACTTCTAACATATTCTACAAATATACCATTATTTTCATATTATTAGCTACTCTTAAATTATCGGCAAACAAAGCAAAATAAAGCAAATGAAAACAGCTCTTTACAAAACAGTCTATAATAAAGCGGCTTCTTTTGGAGTTAACGTGATATAGCCCACATCAGTCAAAAGAGATTAAATTAATCCCAGTATGATATTGT
>JAPXFY010000034.1:3422169-3424669 GCA_030674185.1 Monoplex corrugatus
GAAGAAGAAGAAGAAGAAGAAGAAGAAGAAGAAGAAGAAGAAGGAAAGAAGAAGAAGAAGAAGAAGAAGAAGAAGAAGAAGAATGCGAAGAAGAAGAAGAAGGAAGAAGAAGAAGAAGAAGAAGAAGAAGAAGAAGAAGAAGAAGAAGAATGACGAAGAAGAAGAAGAAGAAGAAGAAGAAAGAAGAAGAAGAAGAAGAAGAAGAAGAAGAAGAAGAGAAGAAGAAGAAGAAAGAAGAAGAAGAAGAAGAAGAAGAAGAAGAAGAAGAAGAAGAAGAAGAAGAAGAAGAAGAAGAGAAGAAGAAGAAGAAGAAGAAGAAAGAAGAAGAAGAAGAAGAAGAAGAAGAAGAAGAAGAAGAAGAATGCGAAGAAGAAGAAGAAGAATGCGAAGAAGAAGAAGAAGAAGAAGAAGAAGAAGAATGCGAAGAAGGAAGAAGAAGAAGAAGAAAAGAAGAAGAAGAAGAAGAAGAAGAAGAAGAAGAAGAAGAAGAGAAGAAGAAGAAGAAGAAGAAGAAGAGAAGAAGAAGAAGAAGAAAGAAGAAGAAGAGAAGAAGAAGAAGAAGAAGAAGAAGAAGAAGAAGAAGAAGAAGAAGAAGAAGAAGAGAAGAAGAAGAGAAGAAGAAGAAGAAGAAGAAGAAGAAGAAGAAGAAGAAGAAGAAGAAGAAGAAGAAGGAAGAAGAAAGAAGAAGAAGAAGAAGAAGAAGAAAGAAGAAGAAGAAGAAGAAGAAGAAGAAGAAGAAGAAGAAGAAGAAGAAGAAGAAGAAGAAAAGAAAGAAGAAGAAGAAGAAAGAAGAAGAAGAAGAAGAAGAAGAGAAGAAGAAGAAGAAGAAGAAGAAGAAGAAGAAGAAGAAGAAGAAGAAGAAGAAGGAAGAAGAAAGAAAGAAGAAGAAGAAGAAGAAAGAAGAAGAAGAAAGAATGGAAGAAGAAGAAGAAGAAGCGAAGAAGAAGAAGAAAAGAAGAAGAAGAAGAAGAAGAGAAGAAGAAAGAAGAAGAAGAAGAAGAAGAAGGAAGAAGAAGAGAAGAAGAAGAAGAAGAAGAAGAAAAGAAGAAGAGAAGAAGAAAGAAGAAGAAGAAGAGAAGAAGAAGAAGAAGAAGAAGAAGAAGAAGAAGGAAGAAAGAAGAGAAGAAGAAGAAGAAGAAGAAGAAGAAAGAAGAAGAAGAAGAAGAAGAAGAAGAAGAAGAAGAAGAAGAAGAAGAAGAAGAAGAAGAAGAAGAGAAGAAGAAGAAGAAGAATGGAAAGAAGAGAAGAAGAAGAAGAAGAAGAAGAAGAAGAAGAAGAAGACGAAGAAGAAGAAGAAGAAGAAGAAGGAGAATGAAGAAGAAAGAAGAAGAAGAAGAAGAAGAAGAAAAAGAAGAAGAAGAAGAGAAGAGAAGAAGAAGAAGAAGAAGAAGAAGAGAAGAAGAAGGAAGAAGAAGAAGAGAAGAAGAAGAGAAGAAGAATGAAGAAGAAGAAGAAAGAAGAAGAAGAAGAAAGAAAAAAGAAGAAGAAAAGAAGAAGAAGAAGAAGAGAAGAAAGAAGAAGAAGAAAAGAAGAGAAGAAGAAAAGAAGAAGAAGAAAGAAAAGAAAAGAAGAAAGAAGAAGAGAAGAAGAAGGAAGAAGAAAGAGAAGAAGAGAAGAAGAAGAGAAGAAAAGAAGAAGAAGAAAAATAGAGAAGAAGAAGAGAAGAACGAGAAAGAAGAAGAAGAGAAGAAGAAAAGAAGAAGACGAAAAGAAGAGAAGAAGAAGAAAGAAGAAGAAGAAGAAGAAGAAAGAAGAAGAAGAAAAAAGAGAAAAGAAGAAGATAGAACGAAGAAAAAGAAGAAAGAAGAAGAAGAAGAAGAAGAAGAAGAAGAAGAAGAAGAAGAAGAAGAATGCGAAGAAGAAGAAGAATGCGAAGAAGAAGAGAAGAAGAAGAAGAAGAAGAAGAAGAAGAAGAAGAAGAAGAAGAAGAAGAAGAAGAAGAAGAAGAAGAAAGAAGAAGAAGAAGAAGAAGAAGAAGAAGAAGAAGAAGAAGAAGAAGAAGAAGAAGAAGAAGAAGAAGAGAAGAAGAAGAAGAAGAAGAAGAAGAAGAAGAGAATGCGAAGAAGAAGAATGCGAAGAAGAAGAATGCGAAGAATGCGAAGAAGAAGAATGCGAAGAAGAAGAATGCGAAGAAGAAGAATGCGAAGAAGAAGAAGAATAAGAAGAAGAAGAAGAAGAAGAAGAAGAAGAAGAAGAAGAAGAAGAAGAAGAAGAAGAAAGAAGAAGAAGAAGAAGAAGAAGAAGAAGAAGAAGAGAAGAAGAAGAAGAAGAGAAGAAGAAGAAAGAAGAAGAAGAAGAAGAAGAATGCGAAGAAGAATGCGAAGAAGAATGCGAAGAAGAATGCGAAGAAGAATGCGAAGAAGAATGCGAAGAAGAAGAATGCGAAGAAGAAGAATGCGAAGAAGAAGAATGCGAAGAAGAAGAAATAGCGAAGAAGAAGAATGCGAAGAAGAAGAATGCGAAGAAGAAGAATGCGAAGAAGAAGAATGCGAAGAAGAAG
>JAPXFY010000034.1:3439669-3444669 GCA_030674185.1 Monoplex corrugatus
CAGAACAGGTGCCACAATCATATGAAGTGCATAGAACAATTGTTAATCAGCAAAGGAGGGACTAAACCAACAGGTGAACAGCACAGAACAGCAGTTATTCAACAGAGAGGGACAGCAATCACAGCACATAACAGTTGTTATTCAACAGAAGAGGGACAGCAATCACAGCACATAACAGTTGTTATTCAACAGAAGAGGGACAGCAATCACAGCACATAACAGTTGTTATTCAACAGAGAGGGACAGCAATCACAGCACATAACAGTTGTTATTCAACAGAGAGGGACAGCAATCACAGCACATAACAGCTGTTATTCAACAGAGAGGGACAGCAATCACAGCACAGAACAGCTTTTATTCAACAGAAGAGGGACAGCAATCACAGCACAGAACAGCTTTTATTCAACAGAAGAGGGACAACAATCACAGCACAGAACAGCTTTTATTCAACAGAAGAGGGACAACAATCACAGCACAGAACAGCTTTTATTCAACAGAAGAGGGACAACAATCACAGCACAGAACAGCTGTTATTCAACAGAAGAGGGACAACAATCACAGCACAGAACAGCTTTTATTCAACAGAAGAGGGACAACAATCACAGCACAGAACAGCTTTTATTCAACAGAAGAGGGACAACAATCACAGCACAGAACAGCTTTTATTCAACAGAAGAGGGACAACAATCACAGCACAGAACAGCTTTTATTCAACAGAAGAGGGACAACAATCACAGGTAAACAGCACAGAACAGCTTTTATTCAACAGAAGAGGGACAACAATCACAGCACAGAACAGCTTTTATTCAACAGAAGAGGGACAACAATCACAGCACAGAACAGCTTTTATTCAACAGAAGAGGGACAACAATCACAGCACAGAACAGCTTTTATTCAACAGAAGAGGGACAACAATCACAGCACAGAACAGCTTTTATTCAACAGAAGATGGACAACAATCACAGGTAAACAGCACAGAACAGCTTTTATTCAACAGAAGAGGGACAACAATCACAGGTAAACAGCACTGAACAGCTTTTATTCAACAGAAGAGGGACAACAATCACAGGAAAACAGCACAGAACAGCTTTTATTCAACAGAAGAGGGACAACAATCACAGGTAAACAGCACTGAACAGCTGTTATTCAACAGAAGAGGGACAACAATCACTGGTAAACAGCACTGAACAGCTGTTATTCAACAGAAGAGGGACAACAATCACAGGTAAACAGCACTGAACAGCTTTTATTCAACAGAAGAGGGACAACAATCACAGGTAAACAGCACAGAACAGCTGTTATTCAACAGAAGAGGGACAACAATCACTGATAAACAGCACAGAACAACAGTTATTCAACAGAAGAGGGACTGGTGGAAGCAGAAGCGGACCCTTTAATTTATCATCACCATATGCCATGCCGCATGGCGTTGGCAATCATGGCCCTCCATATGTATCTATCCCTTGTCGTTGCAAGAACGTCTTCCACCCTCTCTGATCATAAAGAGCCACCTTGCAAGTCCATCCAATATTTTCTCCCTAAGACTACAGGACCCTTTTTCCACACAGCGCCTCTGGAAGAACGTGTACTTCCAGGATCTGTCTTGAATCCCACACGAAGACCCAAACCAGGCGATTGAAGTCCAGTGTCCCTACTTATCCATCTGATCAACGGGGGGAGAGTTCATCCATCAGGTCCTGTAATGACCATTTTATTTCTGCAATGTTAGCGTGGCTTCCTAGTTCCATCTTGATGACCAAAGCTGGCAGCAGACAGTTCGGTAATGACTCAATTAACACTGAGTACTCACCTCTTGCCGTCAGCGCTGACAGCGAAAACGAGAAGAGCAAGAAGGTAAAAGTTTAGGATGAAGAGTCAAGAATAGAGACATGAAGACTAATGTAGGGAGCAACAGCTGTGCTGAATGAAATGAACATAACTATGATCTGTTCTGAACTGACAGATCACTCCATCTTAGTGCTCCATTTTATGAGGAAGGGGGATTTGGAGCACCTGGTCACAACGGGAAAGCTGGAGGGAAAGAGAGCACAGGTAGACCCAGGGAGAGAATGCTGGATGGACTTGCAGAGTTGCTGGGGATGAGGAGGGTGGGGGAGATGATGATGAGTGCTCCAGCCATTTTTGTGGACTTGGTTAAGCGTTTCATGCGTCCTTCCATTCATTCTTTTCTCCTGCCCCACTCCCTCCCAGTCCATTTCAAGATCTTGCAAGAGTTTTACAAAGGCTGGAAGAATCTGCCAGATGGATAAGATGTGAAAGTCTGCACGGACTGTGTATGGCATTGTCTGGAGCCTGTGTGACTCTCTTGAATAAACCCTTTGATTCTCACAACCTATTGCAAAAACTTAATGCTTTGACTCCCTGACCCTACACACAGATTCTTTCAGGAAGCTGGTGGATAGAGTAAGGGAGTCAAAGGGTTAAGTTTTTGCTTTACGAGCATGGTTCACAACGCAAGATGCTGGTGGACAGGGTGCGGGAGACGAAGGGTTAAACACCGAAAATCCTGGGAAAAGTATGACCCTTGTTTGACATCATATTTTTAATCTTGTTGGTATTTCTGTTTACGAGACCTATTGAAGCAAACATTTGTTGAATTTCTATTTGCATTACCTTTCGAAGCCAAACATTTGTGATTCTTTTGCGGACCATTTGCAGCTAACATTTTATTTCTGTTATGCGAAGACTATTAAAGCAATTTGTATTACTGTTTTGCTGTGTAAGGCAGATGTGAATCAAACATTTGTATTGTCTGTTTTACGATATCTATTAAAAGCAAAAATCTTTTTTTTCTCGTATTACTTGTACATCATTCTTCTATTTACATTAATTAGCCATCTGCAATCGAGAGTGACACTTTTGTTTAACAAGTTATTAATGATTGTTAAGCGATGATCGCTCCAATGACAGCGACATGGACGCTATGGAAGTCGCATCGAGGATAGTTAAGACAGTAAGAACGACAACTGTTACATGTATCGCTTACATGATTCATGACTTCTGCGCTTGAGCTATCAGGTACTCTTCTCATCGCTTACTATCACGATATAGCCCTGCATTAAACAGGTCCAACAGATACAGACACCTGCGGCGTTGGTCAGAATGTTTGAGCATCATCCTCAGTGACACATTCTTGAAATGGATGAGACTGAGTTATGTGATCCCAGACTTCCCATGAGCCCCCAGCATGGCTGGCTATGGTAGGACATAGTTGGGTCCTAGAAACAAATATAAAGAAGCAAATCCTGTAAAGAAAGTTCTTCCTGATCTTCATCAATATTCTTTCTGTGTTTGCTTCTCTTAAGATTGACTTTTTTCCCTTTTTTTTTTTTCCTTTTTCCTATCCCTTCTTCTTAGAAACGCACCCCAGCTGTTTCAGTTTTGTTCTGACTATGCTTGTCGACTCTCCAGGCATCGCATTCATACGACAGTATTTTTTTTTTTAGGATCATCGCACACCAGGGATGTTACTTTGCGATCACCTTTTTTTTTTTTTGTCCCATCTTTTGTGGCACCTTAATAGCCACAGAAGCTGGCACACTTTTTTTTTACAATGCGATGATGATGAATGTCGATGAGGCTGATAATCATGATGCTATGGAGTTCCATCTAGGATTGAGACTGTGTGACAGGGTTGTACTCTACGCTTACTATCATAATATATCCTGGCGTCAACCAGGCCTGAGAGATACTGACACTTGCGGTGCTGGTCAGAAGAGTTGAGCAACATCCTCAATGACGCATCTATGAAGTGGATGAGACTCGACTGTGTGGTCCCAGTCTTCCAAAGAGCCCATAGCACACCCAGCTCTGGGTAGGAGCCGGTTAGAGCCGAAAAACCCACGATGATTTTTGAAGGGACTGATGGGGATTCGAACCCACAGCCTTCCAGTCAGTAGTCCGTTGCATTAACCACTACACCGCGGCGACTGGTTCCATACAACATTATTTGTTCTATGTAACACTGAAGAACTCTCTTCCTGATGCCATTTGAGCTAAAGTCATGTTGATATTTTTGGCTTATATGTAAATCGATTAAGAAGTACTGATATATCCATGTATTTGATATGTTTATGTGTATTTATGTTTTTGTTTCTGGTGTGTGTGTGTGTGTGTGTGTGTGTGTGTGTGTGTGTGTGTGTGTGTGTGTGTGTGGTGTATGTGTGTGTGTGTGTGTGTGTGTGTGTGTGTGTGTGTGTGTGTGGTGTTTTCTGTTTCTTCTTCTCTCTCTCTCTCTCTCTCTCTCTCTCTCTCTCTCTTTCGATCTCCCCTCCTTTCCTCATTCTCTCTGTGTTCTGTTTGTTTCTCTCTATTTCACTCTTTCTCTTCCTCTAGCTCTCTTCTGTCTCTCTATTTCTGTCTGCTTTCTCTCTCTGTTTCTCTCTCTCTCTCTCTCTCTCTCACTCTCTGTCTCTGCTCTCTGCCTCTGTCTGTCTGTCTCCTCTCTGTCTCTCACTCTCTCTCTCTCTCTCTCTCTCTCTCTCCTCTCTCTCTCTCTGTGTCTCTGTCTCTGCCTCTGTCTGTCTGTCTGTCTGTCTGTCTCTCACTCTCTATCTTTCTTCCTCCTCTCTCTCTCGCTCCTTACTCTCTCTCTCTCTCTTTCATTCTCCTGCTCACTTCTTTCACTCCCTCCCTCTCCTGATTCTCTCTTTTTTGTTTCCTTCCTTTCTCAGGTTGTCTTTTTTATCTCTGTCTAGTTTAGGAACCAGAAACAACATGAACAAAGAATAATAACGCGCATTTAATACAACATGACAAGACAGGTGCAAATTTTTGGCCAACTGGCTTTTGTTCTAGAACAATATTAATATGTAATATCAAAGGAAATAAGAGGGAAGCAGGGAGAATTTTAAAGATCAACTAAGTAACATAACTCTTGAGAGTCACGGAGTTATTTCCCATGTAGAATTTCTCAAATCCAACAAGTTTGCGCTACCCATTCAGCTAGCATAGACGCAACCACAAAGCAAACAGATGTA
>JAPXFY010000034.1:3452169-3454669 GCA_030674185.1 Monoplex corrugatus
TAAAGATAGGCATAATCAACACTAACCATTAAAACAAAACAAAAACACCCAAAACAATCTTAGAAATAAAATATTAAAAAATCTAAAATGAAAAACTAAAGATAGGCATAATCAACACAAACATTAAACAAACAAAACACCAAAAGATCTTTAGAAATAAAATATTAAAAAATCAAAGATAAAATAAGATAGCATAATCAACACTAAACATTAAAACAAAACAAAAACACCAAAACAATCTTTAGAAATAAAATATTAAAAAAAAATCTTAAAATGATAAAACATAAAGATAGGCATAATCAACACTAAACATTAAAACAAAACAAAAACACACAAAACAATCTTTAGAAATAAAACAAAAAAATCATGACACAAAAAAACACACAAAGATAGGCACAATCAAATACAAAACACAAAACAAAACAAAACATCCAAAACAATCTTTTGAAATAAAACACACAATCCTAAAACATTAAAACACACACATAGACAGAACCAAATACAAAACACTAGAACAAAACAAAACAAAAACACATCCAAAACAATCTTTACAAATAAAACAAAACATCAAAAAACAACAACAACAAGAAAACATACAAATAGACATATTCAAATACAATACACTAAAACAAAACAAACAACAACCAAAAAAAAACACCCACAACAATCTTTAGAAAAAAAAAAACACACACAAAATCCTAAAACAAGAAAACATGCAAATAGACATATCCAAATACAAAACGCTAAAACAAAACAAAACAAAATATCCAAAACAATCGTTGGAAATAGAACACAAAATCGTAAAAACAATAAAACATACAAATAGACATAATCAAATAGAAAACAAAACAAAACAAAAACACCCCAAACAATGTTTAGAAATAAAACACATACACAATCCTTAAACAAGAAAACATGCAAATAGACATATTCAGACACAAAACACTGAAACAAAACAAAACAAAACAGAACAAAAAAGACCCAAAACAATCATTAGGACTTAAAACCATGATCAATTGGAAAGAGTCTCTCACTGGTTTTGTCTTGTTGACGGCCTCTGAATGCCGAAAGCAGCATTTCTGTGGACGTCCTGATCTGTCAGCAATTAAGCCGTCAGTTGGCTGTGTATTTTGGATAGAGAAATGCCACACAATATGTAGTTTTCTTTCACCCTCTGTGTATCTCTGCCTCTGTCTGTCTCTTTGTTTCTCTCTGTATCTCTCTGTCTCTCTGTTTCTCAGCCTGTCTTTGTCTGTCTGTCTCTTTGTCTCGATATGTCTCTGTCTGTATATTTGTCTATTTCTCTCTCCTCTCTTTTTTGTTTTTGTTTTTGTTTGTTTCTGTTTCTGTCTGTGTGTCTGTGTGTCTATATGTCTGTCTGTCTGTCTGTCTGTCTGTCAGTCTGTCTGTCTGTCTGTCTGTCTCTCTCTCTCTCTCTCTCTCTCTCTCTGTGTGCAAGCAGGCATATGAGATGTTACTGATTCAATTAGATTCGGGTAAACAAAACTGGGCATATTTCGTTAAGAAAATGTTAACCACACATGGGTTTGGTATTGTGTGGATGTGCCAGGGAGTTGGTTCACTTCATATCTATCAAACAGAAAACAAACTGTTCTCATCAATGGCACTTACTCTCAACCTGCATACCTAACCTGTGGTGTTCCACAAGGATCTGTCCTTGGCCCTGTTCTTTTCACTCTTTACACCTCCCCCACTGTCCACCATCATCAACTCCCACTCTATAAAACACCACTTCTATGCTGATGGCACCCAACTTCAAGACAGTGACTCACCTGACAATATACAGCGCCTCCTGACTCGCACCACTGAGTGTTACTCGGACATTAAAAATTGGATGACATACAACAAACTTCAGCTAAATGATGACAAGACAGAAGCTATCCTCATTGGCACTCATCAGAAACTTTCTCAGCTGCCTCCTCTTTCTCTCCCATTATGTAACACATCAGTCCCAATTTCTGATTCAGCTAAAAACCTTGGTGTCTGCATTGACTCTACCCTCTCCATGAACAACTTTGTTTCTCAAACTGCCAGATCTTGCTACTATCACCTCCATCGTATAAGGCTGATCAGGAAGTATCTCTCTGTGGAAACACAACTGCAAAACTCGTTCTCTCCTTCATAATGTCTCGCATTGACTATTGCAATTCACTCCTGTCCGGTCTTCCTGCCTCCACCACTCACATCCTACAGCGCATTCAAAACAATGCTGCACGCCTTGTACTCAAAAAGGAAAAAGCTGACCACATATCTCCTCTCCTGGCACAACTTCACTGGCTCCCTGTATCAAAGCGCATACAGTACAAACTAGACACCATATGCTACAAAAGCCTCAATAACGCAGCCCCCGATTACCTGTCAAGCCTACTTGAGATCTATGTTCCCTCACGTACCCTCCGCTCTGCCTCCGATCCTCTGACTTTTCGCTTTCCACGCACTAAGCTTCAATACCTATGGTCCACGAGCCTTCTCTGTTTCT
>JAPXFY010000034.1:3464669-3467169 GCA_030674185.1 Monoplex corrugatus
AGACTGTACAACAACATAGTGCAGTGTGGTCAGCTCACCTAACAGATACAGACTGTACAACAACATAGTGCAGTGTGGTCAGCTCACCTAACAGATTCAGACTGTACAACAACATAGTGCAGTGTGGTCAGTCACCTAACAGATTCAGACTGTACAACAACATAGTGCAGTGTGGTCAGGTCACCTAACAGATTCAGACTGTACAACAACATAGTGGAGTGTGGTCAGGTCACCTAACAGATACAGACTGTACAACAACATAGTGCAGTGTGGTCAGGTCACCTAACAGATTCAGACTGTACAACAACATAGTGCAGTGTGGTCAGCTCACCTAACAGATTCAGACTGTACAACAACATAGTGGAGTGTGGTCAGGTCACCTAATAGATACAGACTGTACAACAACATAGTGCAGTGTGGACAGGTCACCTAACAGATTCAGACTGTACAACAACATAGTGCAGTGTGGTCAGGTCACCTAACAGATTCAGACTGTACAACAGCATAGTGGAGTGTGGTCAGCTCACCTAACAGATACAGACTGTACAACAACATAGTGGAGTGTAGTCAGCTCACCTAACAGATACAGACTGTACAACAGCATAGTGGAGTGTAGTCAGCTCACCTAACAGATACAGACTGTACAACAACAAATAGTGGAGTGTGGTCAGCTCACCTAACAGATTCAGACTGTAAAACAACATAGTGCAGTGTGGACAGCTCACCTAACAGATACAGACTGTACAACAACATAGTGCAGTGTGGTCAGCTCACCTAACAGATACAGACTGTACAACAATATAGTGCAGTGTGGTCAGCTCACCTAACAGATACAGACTGTACAACAACATAGTGCAGTGTGGTCAGTTCACCTAACAGATACAGACTGTACAACAACATAGTGGAGTGTGTTCAGCTCACCTAACAGATACAGACTGTACAACAACATAGCGGAGTGTGGTCAGCTCACCTAATAGATACAGACTGTACAACAACATAGTGCAGTGTGGTCAGCTCACCTAACAGATACAGACTGTACAACAGCATAGTGCAGTGTGGTCAGCTCACCTAACAGATACAGACTGTACAACAACATAGTGCAGTGTAGTCAGCTCACCTAACAGATACAGACTGTACAACAACATAGTGCAGTGTGGTCAGGTCACCTAACAGATACAGACTGTACAACAACATAGTGGAGTGTGGTCAGTTCACCTAACAGATACTGACTGTACAACAACATAGTGGTGTGTGGTCAGGTCACCTAACAGATACAGACTGTACAACAACATAGTGGAGTGTGGTCAGCTCACCTAACAGATACAGACTGTACAACAACATAGTGGAGTGTGGACAGCTGACCTAACAGATACAGACTGTACAACAACATAGTGGAGTGTGGTCAGGTCACCTAACAGATACAGACTGTACAACAACATAGTGGAGTGTGGTCAGCTCACCTAACAGATACAGACTGTACAACAACATAGTGGAGTGTGGTCAGCTCACCTAACAGATACAGACTGTACAACAACATAGTGGAGTGTGGTCAGCTCACCTAACAGATACAGACTGTACAACAACATAGTGCAGTGTGGTCAGCTCACCTAACAGATACAGACTGTACAACAACATAGTGGAGTGTGGTCAGCTCACCTAACAATTCAGACTGTACAACAACATAGTGAGTGTGGTCAGCTCACCTAACAGATACAGACTGTACAACAACATAGTGGAGTGGGGTCAGCTCACCTAACAGATACAGACTGTACAACAACATAGTGGCAGTGTGGTCAGCTCACCTAACAGATACAGACTGTACAACACATAGTGCAGTGTGGTCAGCTCACCTAACAGATACAGACTGTACAACACATAGTGGAGTGTGGTCAGCTCACCTAACAGATACAGACTGTACAACACATAGTGGAGTGTGTCAGCTCACCTAACAGATACAGACTGTACAACAACACAGTGGAGTGTGGTCAGCTCACCTAACAGATACAGACTGTACAACAACACAGTGGAGTGTAGGTCAGCTCACCTAACAGATACAGACTGTACAACAACACAGTGGATGTGGTCAGCTCACCTAACAGATTCAGACTGTACAAACATAGTGGAGTGTGGTCAGCTCACCTAACAGATACAGACTGTACAACAACATAGTGGAGTGTGGTCAGCTCACCTAACAGATACAGACTGTACAACAACACAGTGGAGTGTGGTCAGCTCACCTAACAGATACAGACTGTACAACACATAGTGGAGTGTGGTCAGCTCACCTAACAGATACAGACTGTACAACAACATAGTGGAGTGTGGTCAGCTCACCTAACAGCTTGAGTTCTTTATGTCCACTAAAAAATCATGATTATGTGTCGTGTACAGTGAGTCCATATGAGTTTGTAGAATTGTGTAATATAAGAACAATTATAATGAATTGCTGATGCATTTGTCTCCAGTGTTAATCTTTAAAAAAAATTAAGAATTCTGAAAA
>JAPXFY010000034.1:3472169-3482169 GCA_030674185.1 Monoplex corrugatus
ATTGATCGTGTTCTTGTTCTTCTTGTTTTTGTTCTTCTTGTTTTTGTTTTTGTTGTTGTTGTTGTCATTGTTCTTCTTCTTTTTTTTCTCTTCTTCTTCTTCCTTCTTCTTCTTCTTCTTCTTCTCCGTGTTCTTCTTCTTGTTCTTCTTCTCCTTCTTCTTCTTTTTCTTCTTCTTCTTCTTCTTTTTCTTCTTCTTCTTCTTCTTCTTTTCCTCCTCCTCCTCCTTCCTCTCCTTCTTCTTCTTCTTCTTCTTCTCTTCTCTTCTTCTTCTTCTTCTTCTCTTCTTCTTCTTCTTCTTCTTCTTCTTCTTCTTCTTCTTCTCTTCTTCTTCTTCTTCTTCTTCTTCTTCTTCTTCTTTTCCTCCTTCTCCTCCTCCTTCTTCTTCTTCGAGTTTACAAGGCAATTAATTTCTGGAAGATTTGAGTGGAGCGCATATGGAATGTCCGAATGCGATGAATCTCCTCTTGATCAAATTCAGAACTGAGAGTGAATGTGCATTCTACCTACCCTCATATGTTGTACCTCATTCCTCTGAACAGTTGTTAAAGAAAAAGAACCAAGGCTTAACAAAATAAAATATAAAAAAAATTAAAAAAGGAAAAAAAATCAATAGGATGCAACAACGAAAACGAAACGGTCAGTTTCTAGCTTTAGAACTTTGCCTTAGTTTTAAATGAGACACGGAGTAAAACAAAACAAAACAAAACAAAACGAAACAAGACAAGAAAAATCAATAAACAAGAACTGGAATCGTACCTCATCTCACTGCCATCGAATTTAGCTTACATCTAATGGAGACTCAGAACAAAAATAAAATAGATAAAGAAAACATACTTTGAAAAAAAAAAAACCGAACTATCTAAAACTACATTTTTAAGGATCATCTGACTTTGGCAGTTTTCTTGAGACTTTTTTTTTTTGTTTTTTTTTGTCCCATTTTCTACAGCATATTAACGGCCTTAGAAACTAGGTCAGTTGTTCACAATACTATGAAGGTGATGGCGATGAGGGTGATAATCATGATGCTATTGGTATGAATTCCTCGTAGGATTGACACTGCGTGACAGAGCTGTACTCTACGCTGTTTCAAAGGTGGTTTATGGTGACTGACAAAGCTGTACTCTACGCTGTTTCAAAGGTGGTTTATGGTGACTGACAGAGCTGTACTCTACGCTGTTTCAAAGGTGGTTTATGGTGACTGACAGAGCTGTACTCTACGCTGTTTCAAAGGTGGTTTATGGTGACTGACAGAGCTGTACTCTACGCTGTTTCAAAGGTGGTTTATGGTGACTGACAAAGCTGTACTCTACGCTGTTTCAAAGGTGGTTTATGGTGACTGACAGAGCTGTACTCTACGCTGTTTCAAAGGTGGTTTATGGTGACTGACAGAGCTGTACTCTACGCTGTTTCAAAGGTGTTTATGGTGACTGACAGAGCTGTACTCTACGCTGTTTCAAAGGTGGTTTATGGTGACTGTCAGAGCTGTACTCTACGCTGTTTCAAAGGTGGTTTATGGTGACTGACAGAGCTGTACTCTACGCTGTTTCAAAGGTGGTTTATGGTGACTGACAGAGCTGTACTCTACGCTGTTTCAAAGGTGGTTTATGGTGACTGACAGAGCTGTACTCTACGCTGTTTCAAAGGTGGTTTATGGTGACTGACAGAGCTGTACTCTACGCTGTTACAAAGATGGTTTATGGTGACTGACAGAGCCGTACTCTACACTGTTTCAAAGGTGGTTTATGGTGACTGACAGAGCTGTACTCTACGCTGTTACAAAGGTGGTTTATGGTGACTGACAGAGCTGTACTTTACGCTGTTTCAAAGGTGGTTTTATGGTGACTGACAGAGCTGTACTCTACGCTGTTACAAAGGTGGTTTATGGTGACTGACAGAGCTGTACTCTACGCTGTTTCAAATGTGGTTTATGGTGACTGACAGAGCTGTACTCTACGCTGTTTCAAAGGTGGTTTATGGTGACTGACAGAGCTGTACTCTACGCTGTTACAAAGGTGGTTTATGGTGACTGACAGAGCTGTACTCTACGCTGTTTCAAAGGTGGTTTATGGTGACTGACAGAAAGAGAATGAAAGACAGAAGACTAGAAGTATGCTGTAAACTGTGTGTGTGTAGGTGCATGTTGTATGTCTTTTCCCCAATCACGGACAACCATCCATTCAGTCACCTCATCCACCTCTGCAAACAAGACAGCAGATTGACAATCTTGGACTTAGCGGGGAAAGACAATGAACATTTATAATATGTAGCAATCTGTTCACATTTCACAATGTTCAACATTAATAGAACAGTGAGCTGAGATTTTAATAGTTTATAATCTATCAGGATCCCTCAGTTCATCTTTATCCAGCCGGATCAACAAACACCTAAGAACATAAAGAGATAAATGCTCAACGTCCACTGTGCAATGGAAGGCAGGTAATGTTTTACTCAGTTCAGTTATTTTTCCTTCCCAAACAGTCCTTTTGGGAGGCAGCAAGCAAAGCCAGAGCAGGATCGAGGCAGCCGAGATGTGGTTTCTCAGAAGAATGTTGAGAGTTCCATGAACAGCAAAGAAAACAAACGAGATAGTCTTGATGGAGGCAGACACAAGTAGATCATTCATAAGGAAGATTAGGAAAAGACAGGCAACATTCATAGGCCATTTAATGAGGAAGGGGGATTTGGAGCACCTGGTCACAACGGGAAAGCTGGAGGGAAAGAGAGCACAGGTAGACCCAGGGAGAGAATGCTGGACGGACTTGCAGAGTGGCTGGGGATGAGGAGGGTGGGGGAGATGCTGGGGGCAAGAGAGATAGAGATGGTTGGAAGTCCATGGTCGCCAACGCCATGCCGCAGGGCATCTGATGATGATGATGATGAAACAGTCCTTTCACAAGGAATCTTTGACTGCACAAACACTTCCCGGACAGTTCTCACAGTTCAAGTGTCACGGCATTGATATCAACGTTCTGCATTCAGTTCATCACTGTATATCAATATATTTCCTCCGACGACATACTTTTTGTTCCTGCTGCACAGACGATTTCAGTTTATCTTCATTTCTCAGTTTAAATGCTTTCAGGTAACTAACTATCTTTTTTCGCAAATCCCAGGGAGCAGGACAAATCACAGAGGCGTCATTAACTGGACACGCTCAGGTACACAGTAGAGTCCTAACAGCTTAGGACCAGGGACTGGATCAGGCATCCACGCCTCAAACCGAATTTTTATACAGATGTGGCTCCCTCGCGAACCTATTTGACCGGACCGCTCCCCATGTGCGAAGCCCACACACTCACCAGCCTTCGTTATTAGGCCTACATCCATTCAAGATTTTTTCATGACGTTTAAGAGAATGCCGTCATCAATGACGTGCCAGCGAAAGAACAAGGTGATCATTCCACAATTCAGACACGAGACTAGCAGGGCTGAGTTAAACATGGGCGAGTTTACGTTGTGCAGAGGAAACAAATCCCAACACGCTTCTTTCTTCAGTTCCCTGTTATTCTTGTCACCTAGCACGCACCATCTTCCCTGCCCCATATCGTTTGGGAGTTCCAGTTTACAGAAGCAGAATGAACCAAAACACCTTACACATCACCATCATCATCATCATCAGGTGCCCTGCCGCATGGCGTCGGCGACAATGGACTTCCAACCATCTCTATCGCTCGTTGCCCCCAGCATCTCCCCCACCCTCATCATCCCCAGCCACTCTGCAAGTCCGTCCAGCATTCTCTTCCTGGGTCTACCCGGTGCTCTCTTTCCCTCCAGCTTTCCCGTTGTGACCAGGTGTTCCAAATCCCCCTTCCTCATAAAATGGCCTATAAATGTTGCCTGTCTTTTCCTAATCTTCCTTATGAGTGATCTACTTGTGTCTGCCTCCACCAAGACTGTCTCATTTGTTTTCTTTGCTGTCCATGGAACTCTCAACATTCTTCTGATAAACCACATCTCGGCTGCCTCAATCTTGCTCTGGCTTTGCTTGCTGACTGTCCACGCCTCGCATCCGTACAACAATATTGGTTCTATATAACATTCCAGGACTCTCTTTCTGATGTTAATTGATAGGCATTTGTTGATAAGAATGCTTGCTATCTTCTTGAATGCTGTTTTGGCTTGGCCGATTCTGCCAGCTATTTCCGAAGTGCATCTGCCGTCTGATGAAATGACCGTTCCCAGGTATTTGAACTTATTAACCTGTGTCAAGGTTGTGTCATTTGCTGTTATTTTGCATGAGGGGATTTCATGTTTTTTACTGATCACCATGACTTCAGTCTTCCTGCTGTTTAGTTCCAGCCCCTTACCTTTGCTTTCTATTTCTAGTATATTCACAAGGTTTTGTAGGTCCCTTTCACTTTCTGCAATTAGCACGGTGTCATCTGCGTATCGAATGTTGTTTATCATTTTCCCTCCAACCTTTAATCCAGGGTCTTCTTCTAGGTTTCTCACTATACAGTGACAACATCATGAGAAACCTAGAAGAAACCTTACACAGCAGTGTGAACATGCAAAAACAGCAGTGTGAAAATGATAACAGCGCATCTATCACATACGCTTACTAATATAATACAACCGGGCATCAGCCAGGCTTAAGAGAATTAGACACCTGCGGTGATGATCTGTACAGTTGAGAAACATACCCCGAGTGACGCATCCGTGAAGTGGATGAGGCTCAACTGTATGGTCCCACTTTTCCCATTTTCAGTTTCTCAAGATAACGTCTCCGCGCACAGGACGAATTCCATATGCACTAACGTCACAGGTGCTATATGTATTCATGATCATGGCACAAGCCTTAAGCCTGCACATAAACCCATAAGCTGGCCAGATCCTGAGGTCGTACCTAGACTATGTTTTATCTAGTCTATGTTTTATCAAGCCAAAACAGCATTCAAGAAGATGAAAAGCATTCTTACCAACAAATGCCTATCAATTAACATCAGGAAGACAGTTCTTGAATGTTTTGAATGTTATGTAGAACCGATAATGTTATACGGTTGTGAGGCGAGGACAGTCAACACGCAAAGTCAGAACAAGATTGAGGCAGCCGAGATGTGGTTTCGAAGAAGAATGTTGAGAGTTCCATGGACAGCAAAGAAAACAAACGAGACAGTCTTGATGGAGGCAGACTGAAGAAGATCAACCATAAAGAAGATTAGGAAAAAACAGGCAACATTTATAGGCCATTTTATGAAGAAAGGGGAATTGGAGCACCTGGTCACAACAGGAAAGCTGGAGGGAAAGAGAGTACCAGGTAGACCCAGGGAAAAAATATTGGACTGACTTACAGAGAGGCTGAAAACAGAGAGGGTGAAAGATTGCTTGCGGCAAGGAATAGATGCGCATTGAGGGCCATGATCGCCAACACCATGTGACAAAGGCACTTGATGATGATGATATTTTATGCTGGTATTTTATCAGTCTACCACTGGAATAATTTTTTCCAATGAGCCCATAGCACGTGCAACTCTGGCTAGGAGCCGTTTTAGGCTGAAATTTCCCTATAATGATTTTGAAAGAACTGATAGGGATTTGAACCTACAACCTTCAAGCTGGTAATCTGTCGTTCTGACCACAACACCACAGCAACTGGTTTAACCGTTTAACTCCCGCACCCTACCCACCACCTGCAAAAAGACTTAACCCTTACACTTCCTTACCCTATCCACCAGCTGCAAAAAAATAACCCTTTTCCCTTACCCTGTTCACCAGTTTCATGCAGAAAGCTGGTGGATAGGGTGAGGGGACCGAAAGGGTTAAGTTTTTGTTTTGCTGTCTTGGCTGACAGTGTGTGATGCTGGCAGACAGGGTGAGGGAGGCAAAGGGTTAAAACACATTCCTTGTACCTGTTGAATCTGAACTAGCTGATTTCATTTCCAATAAGAGACAAGACAAGACAAAACAAAGCAAAACATAAACAAACAAGATCTCAAAGAAAAACTTATTATACTCTGGCTTACATATCGAGTTAAACTAACGTCCAATGGCATACATATATCAAAATAGGTAATCATATCAAATCATATGAAACAAAATCAATAAATATAGCCAAACCCCATCACACAGTGGTTAGCGCAATAGATTACCGAAAGGAAGGTTGAGAGTTTGACTTCCTTATCAATCTTGGAAACATCAAGAGCTAGAAAAACAACAACAAAAACAACAACAAAAAACCCTCGATAAAAGAATAAGAACGCGTACTTAACGCCTTAACGCATTCCGTACCGCGTCACGAGATCCTCGTGATTCAGCTTTCTCTCTCCGTGGACCGCGTCACGAGATCCTCGTGATTCAGCTTTCTCTCTCCGTGGACCGCGTCACGAGATCCTCGTGATTCAGCTTTCTCTCTCCGTGGACCGCGTCACGAGATCCTCGTGATTCAGCTTTCTCTCTCCGTGGACCGCGTCACGAGATCCTCGTGATTCAGCTTTCTCTCTCCGTGGACCGCGTCACGAGATCCTCGTGATTCAGCTTTCTCTCTCCGTGGACCGCGTCACGAGGATTTCGTGCCCTGAACCGTAGTTTCAGTTTCAACTATATAAATACAAAATGGCCGCATTGCTGACGCGAATCCTTTTCCGGCAAAGGGAGTATACTCTTTTCAATTCCTTTCTTCGTTTACAGGACGCTTGAAGCGGCAAAGATATACCTTGTTTTCTGACAATATCCCCTCCGGCCTTTCTCTCTCCTAACATTACTTGTCAGTAGTTATTATACAGTGATCTATTTTCTTGGTAATAATAATAATAATAATAATAAATAATAATAATAATAATAATAATAATAATAATAATAATAATAATAATATAATAATAATAAATTAATAATAATAATTATAAAATAATGATAAAATAAGTAAGAAGAAGAAGAAGAAGAAGAAGAAGAAGAAGAAGAAGAAGAAGAAGAAGAAGAAGAAAAAAGAAAATGATTATAACAATGATAATAATGATTACAACAACAATAACAATACTTCTACGACTACTTTATACTACTACCAACTACTACTACTACTACTACTACTACTACTACTACACTACTACTACTACTACTACTCTACTACTACTACTACTACTACTACTACTACTACTACTACTACTAAATACTACTACTAACATTATCATCAATCATCATCATCATCATCATCATCATCATCATCATCATTTTCATAATAACTATGATAAACATCATCATAATGATCATAAAAATCATAATTATACATAAACAAGACCTCAAATCAATACGACACAGCCATAATGATGTTAAATTAAAACCAAACAAAGAAACACCCCCCCCCCCCCCCCAAAAAAAAAAAAAATCTGCATCCATCTTTTTTTAAGTATACTTACGATAATTGTCTCAAATCTCAATTATGAACAGATATTAAATAAAGCTCATTTCATAATTGTCACAAATGTCAATTATCAACAACATTAAATAAACACTCACTCCATAATTGTCTCAAATTCAATTATGAACAGACAGTAAATAAATGTTCATCTATAATTGTCACAAATGTCAATTATGAACAGACAGTAAATAAGTTCATTCTATAATTGTCACAAATGTCAATTATGAACAAGACAGTAAATAACATTTCATTCCATAATTGTCACAAATGTCAATTATAACAGACATAAATAAACATGTTCATGTCTATTAATTGTCACACATTCAATTATGAACAGACAGTAAATAAACTTCATCTATAATTGTCACAAAGTCAATTATGACAGACAGTAAATAAATGTTCATTCTATAATTGTCACAAAGTCCAATTATGAACAGACAGTAAATAAATGTTCATTCTATAATTGTCACAAATCTCAATTATGAACAGACAGTAAATAAATGTTCATTCTATAATTGTCACAAATGTCAATTATCAACAGACATTAAATATACACTCATTCCATAATTATCTCAAATGTCAATTATGAACATACATTAAATAGACTCACCTTCCTTTATTCATTCCTTCTTTCCTTCCTTTCTTTCTTCCTTATTTCATTCCTTCCTTTCACTGTCCCTTCCTTCCTTCTTTCCTTCCTTTCCATGTCTCTTGTCTCTTCCTTCCTATTTTCCTTCCTTCCTTGATTCCTTCCTACCCTCCTTCCTTCCTTCCTTCCTTTCACACTTCCTTCCTTTCTTCCTTACTTTTTCTTTCTTCTTCTCTTCCTTCTTTCCTTTCTTCCTCCATTCCTTTCTTCCTTTCTTCTCTCCCACTTCCTTCCTTCCTTCTTTCATTTCTTCCTTCCTTTCGTACTTCCTTCCTTTCTTCCTTTCTTTCTTTCTTCTTTCTTTCTTCTTTTCTTTCTTTCTTTCTTCTTTCTTTCTTCTTCTTTTCTTTCTTTCTTTCCTTCCTTCTTCTTTCCTTCTTTCTTCTTTCCTTCCTTTCATCATCTCTTTTTTTCTTTCTTTTTTAATTCCATCCATACTTTCATTTTTCCTCCCTCCCTTCCTTCCTTCCTTTCATCCTTCCTTTCTTCCTTACTGTCTTCCTTCCTGTCTTCCTTCTGTTCTCCCTCCTTCATTACTTTCTTGTGTCCTTTCTCCCTTCATTCCTTCCTAACTTTCGTACTTCATCTCTTCCTTTCTTCCTTCCTTCCTTTCTTTCTTCCTTCTTTTCTTTCTTCCTTCTTTTTTCCTTTCTTCCTTCCTCCTTCCTTCCTCCCTTCCTTCCTTCCTTCCTTTTTTCCTTCATATTTTCCTTTCTGCCTTTCTTTTCTTCCTTCTTCCTTTTCTTCCATCTTTCTTGCCTTCCTCTCTTCCTTCCTTCCTTTTCTCCTTCCTGTCTTCTTTCTTTCCCTCCATCATCACTTCCTTACGTACTTCCTTCCTATCTTCCTTCCTTCCTTCCTTCCTTCCTTCCTTCCTTCCTTCCTTCTTTCCTTTCCTAGTCATGCACTAAACACGAAAATAGATCGCTACGAATAGTTTTAGTAGAAAACGAAACCTCCACACAAAGTAGGCCTACAACCCCCCCCCCCACACACACACACATACACACACACACACACACACACACACACATATTCACTGACTTACCTCCATGTTGTGTCAACACACCAGAGCAGGACCAAGGATAGACCAGGAGGCAGAACGCGGAGATCAGAATCCGTTGGGGGACGAACACCACAGCTAGCTTCCAGGCCATGACAGTATCCAACAGCCTCAAAATCCACCCCCACTGCCTCAAAGGCCCATCCCCCAGCCTCAAAATCCACAGGCTCCAAATCCAACGCTTCAGCAGCATGGGCTAGTAGTAGCTAGCTGGCCTCTCTGGTACGAGAGCTATAAGACATTCTATTCTCTCTCTCTCTCTCTCTTTCTCTTCCTCACGACACAGCACATTGCGACTGTCACTCTTTTACTCTCTCTCTCTCTCTCTCTCTCTCTCTCTCTCTCTCTCTCTCTCTCTCTCTCTCTCTCTCTCTCTCTCTCTCTCTCTCTCGTCGTTCTTGTTGTCTGATCCTTTTGCAAACCCTCTGCTTTCTGACCCCCCCCCCCCCCTCCCCCGTCTCTCTCTCTGTCTTCAACCAAACCACCACCACCCCAAAACTCCCTCCCTCCATCTATCACTCCCTCGCACACACACACACCACACACACACACACACACAACACACACACACACACACACACACACACACACACACACACACACACACACACACACACACACACACACACACACACACACAACACACACACACAACACACACACACACACCACACGACTCTGACGCGTGCGCTCACCTTCCAGGCGAAAGCATGTGCGAGAGAGAGAGGGGGCAAGGGGGAGACAAGGGGACGGGAGACTGGGGGTGGGGGTGGGTGGGGAAGGGGGAGCCATAACGTCAGTGGTCGCCCTTTGGTCGCGCTCTCTTGCGCGGAAGGTCAAACGACGCTCGTCGGGGGCGCGATACTCCAGTGGAGAAAACATTAAGCGGTTCTTCGTTCGCGGCGACAGTTTCGTCTTCTTCGTCTTCTTCGTCT
>JAPXFY010000034.1:3502169-3504669 GCA_030674185.1 Monoplex corrugatus
GAGTTTCCTTATCAAATTTCTTATGTTGATAAAAGGTGTGGTTTGATTCATTGTTTAGAGTTTCCTTATCAAATTTTCTTATGTTGATAAAAGGGTGTGGTTTGATTCATTGTTTAGTGTTTCCTTATCAAATTTTCTTATGTTGATAAAAGGGTGTGGTTTGATTCATTGTTTAGAGTTTCCTTATCAAATTTTCTTATGTTGATAAAAGGGTGTGGTTTGATTCATTGTTTAGAGTTTCCTTATCAAATTTTCTATGCTGATAAAAGGGTGTGGTTTGATTCATTGTTTAGTGTTTCCTTATCAATTTTTCTTATGTTGATAAAAGGGTGTGGTTTATCAGATTTCCTCTTATTGATAAAAGTGTGTGGTTTAACACAATGCCTAGAATTTCCTTATCAATTTTTTTTTAATATTGATAAAAGTGTGTAGTTTATCAAATTTCCTCGTATTGATAAAAGTGTGTGGTTTAACACAATGTTTATAATTTCCTTATCAATTTTTCGTATTGATAAAAGGGTGTGGTTTAGTACATTGTTTAGAGTTTCGTTATCAAATGTTCTCGTATTGATAAAAGGGTGTGGTTTAGTGCATTGTTTTAGAGTTTCCTTATCAAATGTTCTCGTATTGATAAAAGGGTGTGGTTGAATACACCAGTTATGATGTCCTTATCAAATTATCTTATATTGATAAGAGTATGTGGTTTAATGCATTGTTTAGAGTTTCTATATCCAGTTTTCTCATATTGATAAAAAGGTGTAATTGAATATATCATTCAGTTTTCCTTATCAAGTTTTCTGATATTGATAAACGTGTGTGGCTTAATTAATGCAGTCTTTGCAGTTTTCTTATCAAATTTCATCACATCAAAATAAGGCTGTGGTGTCATACAGTCAGTTGAGTTTCCTTATCAAATTTTCAGATATGATTAAAATTACGTGGCTTACAACAGCGTTATAGTTTCTTTATCATTTTTTTTGTATTGATAAAGAAATAAGGATGTGGCGTACTACAGTGTTTATATAGTGTCCTTATCAATTTTCTTATATGAATAAAAGGATGTAGTTTATTACAGTGCTTGTAGTTTCCTTATCAAATGTTCGTATATCAATAAAAAGGTGTGGTTTATTACAGTGCTTATAGTTTCCTTATCAAATGTTCGTATATCAATAAAAGGGTGTGGTTTATTACAGTGCTTATAGTTTCCTTATCAAATGTTCGTATATCAATAAAAGGGTGTGGTTTATTACAGTGCTTATAGTTTCCTTATCAAATGTTCGTATATCAATAAAAGGGTGTGGTTTATTACAGTGCTTATAGTTTCCTTATCAAATGTTCGTATATCAATAAAAGGGTGTGGTTTATTACAGTGCTTATAGTTTCCTTATCAAATGTTCGTATGTCAATAAAAAGGATGTAGTTTATTACAGTGCTTGTAGTTTCCTTATCAATTTTCGTATATCAATAAAAGGTGTGTTTATTACAGTGCTTATAGTTTCCATATCAAATTTCGTTTATCAATAAAAGGGTGTGGTTTCATACAATGTTTGCAGCTTCCTTATCAAAGTTCTTGATATTTATGAAAGACTGTGGTTTTATGCGGTGTTTATAGTTTCCTTATCAAACTTTCTTACAGTGTTATGATTTTGGTCATTATTATTATTGTTATATTGTTATTGTTATTATTATTATTATATTATTATTATCATTATTATTATTATCATTATCATTACTATTATATTATTATATTATTATTATATTATTATTATTATTATTATTATTATTATTATATTATTATTATTATTGTTATTATTATTATTATTATTATTATTATTATTATTATATTATTATTATTATTATTATTATTATTATTATTATTATTATTATTGTTATTATTATCATTACTGTTGTCGTTCTTATGATCTTTATTACCAATATATCATCATCATTATCATTATCATTATCACTACTACTACTACTACTGCCACTACTGTCTGTCTGTCTCTCTCTCTCTCTCTCTCTCTCTCTCTCTCTCTCTCTCTCTCTCTTTCTCTCTTTCATTTTGATTTTCCCTGGCTCTCTATATCTCTCTCTTTTCCCTCCTTCCCTTTCTCTCTCTCCCTCTCTCTGTTTATCTCTCTTTATTCTTTATCTTCTCTCTTTTTTTCGTTCCCTCTGACTATCTTCCTCTCTGTCTTTCTTTCTGTCTGTCTGTGTATCTGTGTGTGTTCGTTCGTTCTTTGATTTAACGTCTGTTCACTATGAGTGATATTAGACGGATCGTGTGTGTGTGTGTGTGTGTGTGTGTGTGTGTGTGTGTGTGTGTGTGTGTGTGTGTGTGTGTGTGTGTGTGTGTGTGTGTGTGTTGTGTGTCTGTGTGTCTGTGTCGTGTCTGTGTGTTTGTGTCTGCCTGTGTGTCTGTGTGTGTGTCTGTGTGTGTCTGTCTGTGTGTGTGTGTGTGTGTGTCTGTCTGTGTGTCTGTGTGTTCTGTGTGTCTGTG
>JAPXFY010000034.1:3549669-3562169 GCA_030674185.1 Monoplex corrugatus
TATGTGTGACAACTTAGAACAGAAACATATTCTGTCAAACTGTACACATTGTATGTGTGTGACAACTTAGAACAGAAACATATTCTGTCAAACTGTACACATTGTATATGTGTGACAACTTAGAACAGAAACATATTCTGTCAAACTGTACGCATTGTATGTATGTGACAACTTAGAACAGAAACATATTCTGTCAAACTGTACACATTGTATGTGTGTGACAATCAGAACAGAAACATATTCTGTCAAACTGTACACATTGTATGTGTGTGACAATCAGAACAGAAACATTCTGTCAAACTGTACACATTGTATATGTGTGACAATCAGAACAGAAACATATTCTGTCAAAATGTACACATTGTATGTGTGTGACAACTCAGAACAAACATATTCTGTCAAACTGTACACATTGTATGTGTGTGACAACTCAGAACAAACATATTCTGTCAAACTGTACGCATTGTATATGTGTGACAATCAGAACAGAAACATTCTGTCAAACTGTACACATTGTATATGTGTGACAATCAGAACAGAAACATTCTGTCAAACTGTACACATTGTATGTGTGTGACAATCAGAACAGAAACATTCTGTCAAACTGTACACATTGTATATGTGTGACAATCAGAACAGAAACATATTCTGTCAAACTGTACACATTGTATGTGTGTGACAACTCAGAACAAACATATTCTGTCAAACTGTACACATTGTATATGTGTGACAATCAGAACAGAAACATTCTGTCAAAATGTACACATTGTATATGTGTGACAATCAGAACAGAAACATTCTGTCAAAATGTACACATTGTATATGTGTGACAATCAGAACAGAAACATTCTGTCAAAATGTACACATTGTATATGTGTGACAATCAGAACAGAAACATTCTGTCAAAATGTACACATTGTATATGTGTGACAATCAGAACAGAAACATATTCTGTCAAACTGTACACATTGTATATGTGTGACAACTCAGAACAGAAACATATTCTGTCAAACTGTACACATTGTATATGTGTGACAACGAAGAAATGTACTCTGTTAAACTATATAAGTTTCTGGATGTGTGTGACAACGAAGAAAAATATTATGTTAAACTGTACACACTTCTCTATTTGTGTGACAACGAAGAAAAAATACTCTGTTGAATTGTACACATTTCTCTATATTGTAACAATTCAAAAAATATTATGTTAAACTGTACAAATTGTATGTGTGTGACAACGCAAAAACTCTGTTAATTTAAACTATGCAATTTTCTCTTTGTGTGTGACAACTCTGTCAAACTGTACAAACTGTGCGTGTGTGTGTGTGTGTGTGTGTGTGTGTGTGTGTGTGTGTGTGTGTGTGTGTGTGTGTGTGTGTGTGTGTGTGTGTGTGTGTGTGTGTGTGTGTGTGTGTGTGAGAGAGAGAGAGAGAGACAACGTAGCAAAATATGTTAAACAGCACAGACTTCGCTATTACTGTGACAACGTACAGAACATGTTAAAATGTACAAACTTCTCTATGTGTGTGACAAGTCAGAAAAATACGCTGCCTTATGTACAAACTTCTATATGAATGTGACAGCGCGGAAAAATATTATGTTAAACTGTACAAATTGTATCTGTGTGACAACGTAGAGAAATACTATGTCAAACTATACACATTGTATGTGTGTGACGACGTGGAAAAATAGTATGCTAAACTGTACACATTGTATATGAGTGTGACGAGGAAAATACTCTAACTCTGTTAAACTGTGCATACTTCTCTATGATATGCCAAATAAGAAGAAGAAAAAAAAAAGAAAAACATTATGTGAAAAATATACATTTCTCTATGTGTGTGACAACGCATACAATATTATGTTAAACTGTATAAATTATATATGAATATGACAACACAGAAAACTATACCGTCAAAATGTACAAAGTATCTACATATGTGACAGCTCAGAAAAATACATTGTTAAATTATACAAATTTATCTATGAATGTGGAAACTCGGGGAAAATATTATGTTAAACAGTACAAATTTCTCTATGAATGTGAAAACTCGGGGAAAATATTATGTTAAACAGTACAAATTTCTCTATGAATGTGAAAACTCAGGGAAAATATTATGTTAAACAGTACAAATTTCTCTATGAATGTGAACACTCAGGGAAAATGTTATGTTAAACAGTACACATTTCTCTATGAATGTGAAAACTCAGGGAAAATATTATGTTAAACAGTACACATTTCTCTATGAATGTGAAAACTCAGGGAAAATATTATGTTAAACAGTACACATTTCTCTATGAATGTGAAAACTAGGAAAAATATTATGTTAAACAGTACACATTTCTCTATGAATGTGAAAACTAGGAAAAATATTATGTTAAACAGTACACATTTCTCTATGAATGTGAAAACTCAGGAAAAATATTATTTAAACAGTACAAATCGTATGTGTGTGTGACAATACCGAAAACTACTCTGTTAAGATGTACAAACTTCTCTACAATTTACATGTAAAAAAAAAAAAAGAACATATTCTATTCAGACTGGATAATAATGTCATATTCAGAAAATATTGACTGAAACGAGTCTTGATTTTGTTTGACAATCTAAAATCTTTTGAAACAAAAACACATTTCTTAAAACATAACTTGCTCACTCCAGGATAATGACCTACAAGTCTTGAAGAGTTTTGGAAAATTGTAGTAAAGGCATATTATATCGAAATTTCAAAACAAACAAACAAACAACAAAAACAAACAAACAGACAATTAGACATACAAAAAAATATGCAATAGAAAAATGTATTACAGTTATTTCAAAGCAAACTAACAAACAAACAAACAAACAAACAACACACAAACAAACACAACACACAAACAAACAAAATAAAAACAAAAATCAAAAACAAAAACAAAATACACAAGGAAACAAACAACCAGACAAACAAACAGACAAACAAATATACAATAGAGTAATATATTACACAGTTAATAATATATTTATGTTTTTGTTTTGATTAAATGTCGACACAGCTCTCATAGATTTGAGATTCAATTGAGTAGAAGCAAAGTAGTAAACAGACAAAAAAAACAAAAAAACAGAAACAAAAAAGTGTGCGTTAGTTTTTTTTGTTTTGTTTTAATTAGTTTTTGAATGTCTTTGAACATTCAAATTCTATGATGACCCACTAAAGTTGTTTTCTTTTTTTTTTTTTTTTTTTTTTTTGTTGCACAAAAATATTGCCGGTTAAATCAATGTATTCATTGTCTAACTTCATTTCCTGAAAAAGAATCGAAAAACGATGAATTGAAATGAGCACAATTTATTGAATTTTCTAATGCTGTATAGTGTATTTTCTGAGCACTTAAGTATTGTATAGTAAGACGGATTTACTTGTTTTTGTTTTTTGTTTTCTTTAGACTGTTATGGATTCGTTCTGCTTCGTGTTGTATATTAATTAATCCCGTTGGATTTTCATTCAGAGAGCACAGGTTATCCCTGCCCAATGGAACAAGTATTGATATTAAACATGAACAGGAAGAGTGGAGTAGGTCGTGTGTTGGTGTTTGTGTGTGGGTGGTGTGTGTGTGTGGTGGGTGCGGTGGATGGTGTGCGTGCGTGTGGTGGGAGTGGTGTGCGGTGCGTGAGAGAGAGAGGGGAGAGAGGGAGAAAGAGAGAGAGAGAGAAGAGAGAGAGAGAGAGACAGAGAGAGAGAGAGACAGAGATAGAGAGAGAGAGAAGAGAGAGAGAGAGAGAGAGAGAGAGAGAGAGAGAGAGAGAGACAGAGACAGAGACAGAGACAAAGACAGAGAGAGAGAGAAAACGGCTAAATTCTCGAACCAAGAGACGCAACTCATTTTTTTTGCTTTCCTTGACAAACTCGATTCTCTCCCTTATCCTGAAAACGATATTGTTCAAGTTGTTTCCCTTTGTCCTCTATCTGCTTCGGTGATAAAACGGAATTCAGAAATGAAGAGAGCAACAACTAAAACTGAATAAATAAATAAATAGATAAATAAATACATAAACAAACAAATAAATGAATGAATAAACAAATGAATAAATAAATAGAAAAAGAAAGAAAGAAAGAAAGAAAGAAAAAAAAACAATAACTAATGATAACAATAATAATAACAATAATAAAACAAAAACAATAATAATTAATAATAATAATAATAATAATAATAATAGAGAAATATGGTTACCTGGAGTCTGTCAGAAACAAACCAAGCTTACATCGGGCCTCAGTAGCTCGGTTGGTTTGAGCCTCAGATTCGCATGCAAATGGTTGTGGGTTCGAATCCCGGGGGTGCGCTACATTAATACTGACTTTCTCGCTGACCCATCTTAACATCATTGTGGTTCTAGTGGTCTCACTTGATGATTAGACAAGTCCCCCTTCCCCCACTTCCCTGGGATGGTTATCACCGTCGGCCATATCACCTGAGGTGGGTGTTGATGTAAAAACTGAACATAAATCAAATTAAAATCAAAATACCGAGAAGGCAAAGAGACGGACAGTTTGGATAGTTCATGAGGGATTTATAGCACTCGGAGACAGCCATAAGCGCTGTGCACTAAGCTGGCAGCAAATATTTGACAGACTTCCTAAACACTACCTTGATCTTAAAATGGGGACAGAACCGAAGGAGGAGAAGAGACCTATGGAACACTAAGCTGACACCACCCAAATGACGGAAATATTAAGATGGACAGCCAACAGGCCAGTGGACCTATGAGACAGTAAGCTGACACTACCAGAATGATGGAAACATTAAGATGATCAGCCAACAGGCCAGTGGACCTATGAAAGAGTAAGCTGACACCACCAGAATGACGGAAACGTTAAGATGGGCA
This sequence comes from Monoplex corrugatus, assembly GCA_030674185.1. Taxonomy (NCBI): domain Eukaryota; kingdom Metazoa; phylum Mollusca; class Gastropoda; order Littorinimorpha; family Ranellidae; genus Monoplex; species Monoplex corrugatus. Next base: position 3,554,528 of record JAPXFY010000034.1, read on the forward strand.
GCCAACGGGCCAGTGGACCTATGAAACAGTAAGCTGACATCACCAGAATGATGGAAACATTAAGATGGACAGCCAACAGGCCAGTGGACCTATCAAACAGTAAGCTGGCACCACCAGAATGATGGAAACATTAAGATGGACAGCCAACAGGCCAGTGGACCTATGAAAGAGTAAGCTGACACCATCAGAATGATGGAAACATTAAGATGGGCAGCCAACAGGCCAGTGGACCTATGAAAGAGTAAGCTGACATCACTAGAATGATGGAAACATTAAGATGGGCAGCCAACAGGCCAGTGGACCTATGAAACAGTAAGCTGACATCAGCAGAATGATGGAAACATTAAGATGGGGAGCCAACAGGTCAGTGGACCTATGGAACACTAAGCTGACATCAGCAGAATGATGGAAACATTAAGATGGGCAGCCAACAGGTCAGTGGACCTATGGAAAAACTAAGCTGACACCACCAGAATGATGGAAACATTAAGATGGGCAGCCAACAGGCCAGTGGACCTATGAAACACTAAGCTGACACCACCAGAATGATGGAAACATTAAGATGGGCAGCCAACAGACCAGTGGACCTATGAAACAGTAAGCTGACACCAGCAGAATGATGGAAACATTAAGATGGGCAGCCAACAGGCCAGTGGACCTATGAAACAGTAAGCTGACACCAGCAGAATGATGGAAACATTAAGATGGGCAGCCAACAGGCCAGTGGACCTATGAAACAGTAAGCTGACACCAGCAGAATGATGGAAACATTAAGATGGGCAGCCAACAGGCCAGTGGACCTATGAAACAGTAAGCTGACACCAGCAGAATGATGGAAACATTAAGATGGGCAGCCAACAGGCCAGTGGACCTATGAAACAGTAAGCTGACACCACAGATGATGAAAACATTAAGATGGGCAGCCAACAGGCCAGTGGACCTATGAAACACTAAGCTGACACCACCAGGATGATGAAAACATTAAGATGGACAGCCAACAGGCCAGTGGACCTATGAAACACTAAGCTGACACCACCAGGAATGATGAAAACATTAAGATGGACAGCCAACAGGCCAGTGGACCTATGAAACACTAAACTGACACCACCAGGATGATGAAAACATTAAGATGGACAGCCAACAGGCCAGTGGACCTATGAAACACTAAGCTGACACCACCAGGATGATGAAACATTAAGATGGACAGCCAACAGGCCAGTGGACCTATGAAACACTAAGCTGACACCACCAGAATGATGGAAACATTAAGATGGGCAGCCAACAGGCCAGTGGACCTATGAAACAGTAAGCTGATACCACCAGAATGATGGAAACATTAAGATGGCAGCCAACAGGCCAGTGGACCTATGAAACAGTAAGCTGACACCACCAGAATGATGGAAACATCAAGATGGCAGCCAACAGGCCAGTGGACCTAGGAAACAGTAAGCTGACACCACCAGAAAGATGGAAACATTAAGATGGGCAGCCAACAGGCCAGTGGACCTATGAAACAGTAAGCTGACACCACCAGAATGATGGAAACATCAAGATGGGCAGCCAACAGGCCAGTGGACCTATGAAACAGTAAGCTGACACCACCAGAATGATGGAAACATCAAGATGGGCAGCCAACAGGCCAGTGGACCTATGAAACACTAAACTGACACCACCAGAATGATGGAAACATTAAGATGGGCAGCCAACAGGCCAGTGGACCTATGAAACACTAAACTGACACCACCAGAATGATGGAAACATTAAGATGGGCAGCCAACAGGCCAGTGGACCTATGAAACACATAACTGACCACCAAGGATGATGAAAACATTAAGATGGACAGCCAACAGGCCAGTGGACCTATGAAACACTAAGCTGACACCACCAGAATGATGGAAACATTAAGATGGGCAGCCAACAGGCCAGTGGACCTATGAAACAGTAAGCTGATACCACCAGAATGATGGAAACATTAAGATGGGCAGCCAACAGGCCAGTGGACCTATGAAACAGTAAGCTGACACCACCAGAATAATGGAAACATCAAGATGGGCAGCCAACAGGCCAGTGGACCTAGGAAACAGTAAGCTGACACCACCAGAATGATGGAAACATTAAGATGGGCAGCCAACAGGCCAGTGGACCTATGAAACAGTAAGCTGACACCACCAGAATGATGGAAACATTAAGATGGGCAGCCAACAGGCCAGTGGACCTATTAAACAGTAAGCTGATACACCAGAATGATGGAAACATTAAGATGGGCAGCCAACAGGCCAGTGGACCTATGAAACAGTAAGCTGACACCACCAGAATGATGGAAACATCAAGATGGGCAGCCAACAGGCCAGTGGACCTATGAAACACTAAACTGACACCACCAGAATGATGGAAACATTAAGATGGCAGCCAACAGGCCAGTGGACCTATGAAACATAACTGACACCAGCAGAATGATGGAAACATTAGGATGGACAGCCAACAGACCAGTGGACCTATAAACAGTAAGCTGACACCAGCAGAATGATGGAAACATTAAGATGGCAGCCAACAGCCAGTGGACCTATGAAACACTAAACGACACCACCAGAATGATGGAAACATTAAGATGGACAGCCAACAGACCAGTGGACCTATGAAACACTAAGCTGACACCACCAGAATGATGGAAACATTAAGATGGACAGCCAACAGACCAGTGGACCTATCAAACAGTAAGCTGACACCAGAGAATGATGGAAACATTAAGATGGGCAGCCAACAGGCCAGTGGACCTATGAAACACTAAACCGACACCACCAGAATGATGGAAACATCAAGATGGGCAGCCAACAGGCCAGTGGACCTATGAAACACTAAACTGACACCACCAGAATGATGGAAACATTAAGATGGGCAGCCAACAGGCCAGTGGACCTATGAAACACTAAACTGACACCACCAGAATGATGGAAACATTAGGATGGACAGCCAACAGACCAGTGGACCTATCAAACAGTAAGCTGACACCAGCAGAATGATGAAAACATTAAGATGGGCAGCCAACAGGCCAGTGGACCTATGAAACACTAAACGACACCACCAGAATGATGGAAACATTAAGATGGACAGCCAACAGACCATGGACCTATGAAACACTAAGCTGACACCACCAGAATGATGGAAACATTAAGATGGGCAGCCAACATGCCAGTGGACCTATGAAACACTAACTGACACCACCAGAATGATGGAACATTAAGATGGACAGCCACAGACCAGTGGACCTATCAAACAGTAAGCTGACACCGCAGAATGATGGAAACATTAAGATGGGCAGCCAACAGGCCAGTGGACCTATCAAACAGTAAGCTGACATCACCAGAATGATGGAAACATTAAGATGGACAGCCAACAGACCAGTGGACCTATCAAACAGTAAGCTGACACCAGCAGAATGATGGAACATTAAGATGGGCAGCCAACAGGTCAGTGGACCTATGAAACAGTAAGCTGACACACCAGAATGATGGAAACATTAAGATGGACAGCCAACAGACCAGTGGACCTATCAAACAGTAAGCTGACACCAGCAGAATGATGGAAACATTAAGATGGACAGCCAACAGGCCAGTGGACCTATGAAACAGTAAGCTGACACCAGCAGAATGATGGAAACATTAAGATGGACAGCCAACAGGCCAGTGGACCTATGAAACATAAGCTGACACCACCAGAATGATGGAAACATTAAGATGGACAGCCAACAGGCCAGTGGACCTATCAAACAGTAAGCTGACACCACCAGAATGATGGAAACATTAAGATGGACAGCCAACAGACCAGTGGACCTATCAAACAGTAAGCTGACACCACCAGAATGATGGAAACAGTAAGATGGACAGCCAACAGGCCAGTGGACCTATGAAACAGTAAGCTGACACCACCAGAATGATGGAAACATAAGATGGACAGCCAACAGACCAGTGGACCTATCAAACAGTAAGCTGACACCACCAGAATGATGGAAACATTAAGATGGGCAGCCAACAGGCCAGTGGACCTATGAAACAGTAAGCTGACACCACCAGAATGATGGAAACATAAGATGGACAGCCAACAGGCCAGTGGACCTATGACAACATAAGCTGACACCACCAGAATGATGGAAACAGTAAGATGGACAGCCAACAGACCAGTGGACCTATGAAACAGTAAGCTGACACCACCAGAATGATGGAAACATAAGATGGGCAGCCAACAGACCAGTGGACCTATGAAACATAAGCTGACACCACCAGAATGATGGAAACAGTAAGATGGGACAGCCAACAGGCCAGTGGACCTATCAAACAGTAAGCTGACACCACCAGAATGATGGAAACATAAGATGGACAGCAACAGACCAGTGGACCTATCAAACAGTAAGCTGACACCACCAGAATGATGGAAACATAAGATGGCAGCCAACAGGCCAGTGGACCTATGAACATAAGCTGACACCACCAGAATGATGGAACATTAAGATGGCAGCCAACAGGCCAGTGGACCTATCAAACAGTAAGCTGACACAACCAGAATGATGGAAACCATTAAGATGGCAGCCAACAGTGGCCGAGTCGGAAACTGATCACCTCATTTAAACAATAAAAGTGACAACCATAAAGAATGAGGAAACATTAAGAAGGACAGCAACGCAGTGACAACAAGACACTAAGCAGACACCACGCAGAGAGTAAAAAGAGAGAGACAACAGACAGACAGATAGCGACAGAAGACAGGCATTATTTACAGACGAATGACAGCAGGAAGTGACAGACAGACGAGACATAATACGATCAACCAGACACAGAGCGATATAACAGTTAAAAGAGGGAGAACAGAAAAAAGAAAAAAAAAGTAAAAGAAAGAGACAGAGAAATCAGAGAGAGAGGGAGAAAAACGAAGAGAAGAGGAGAGAGAGAGAGAGAGAGAGACAGAGAGAGAGAGAGAGAGAGAGAGACAAGAGAGATAGACAGAGAGAGAGAAGGCAGAAGAACAGAGCAGAGACAGAAGAGAGAGAGACAGCAGAGACAGAGAGAGAGAGACAAGAAGACAGAGACGAGAGACAAAGAAGAAGAGACAGAAGAGCAGAGACAGAAGAGAGACAGAAGAAAAGAGAAGACAGAGAGATGAGGATAGAGAGGAGAGGAGAGAGAGAGAGAGAGAACAGAGGAAGAGAGACAAGAGAGACAGAGAGAGAGAGACAGAGAGAGAGAGAGAGAGAGAGACAGGAGAGACAGAGAGACAGAGAGACAGAGAAGACAGAGATTGAGAGAAAGACAGAGAGACAGAGAGAGAGAGAACAGAGAGAGAAGAGAGAGACAAGAGAGAGACACAGAGAGAGACAGAGAGACAGACAGAGAGAGAGAGACAGAGAGAAGAGAGATAGAGACAGAGAGACACAGAGAGAGAGAGAGAGAAAAGAGAGACAGAGAGAGAGACAGAGAGACAGAGAGATAGACAGAGAGAGAGACGGAGGAGCAGAGAGAGAGACAGAGAGAGACGAGAGATCAAGAGAGACAGAGAGAGAGAGACAGAGAGAACAGAGAGAGAGACAGAGAGAGAGACAGAGAGAGACAGAGAGAGACAAGAGACAGAGAGAGACGAGAAGAGAGAGACAGAGAGAGACAGAGAGAGACAGAGCAGAGAGACAACAGTTGCAGACAGACTCTACCAACACCGGTCAAACATCCAAAAAAATACAGGCACCCAGGTCACCAAACACTTTAACCAAACTGCCATTCACTTCAAAACTTAAAATGTATTCCAGTGGAGAAGGTGCACTCTGAGAACCTGGACACCAGACTGAGGAGGGAGTCCTTTTTGGATGAACAAAATGAAAACCATATTTCCTCTGGGCCTGAACTCTGTCAATTGACGTCACAACAATATGAGTCAAAACTACGTAATGTAGCCTACGTAAAATATTCTGATGTGTTTGTGTAGCATATCGTAGTCAGTGACTAAAGTCCCCTTGAGGAAAGGCGGGTGTACCGCCGAAATTTTGGGAAATTTTTACATCGATTTGTTGCCTTTTCTGTGCAATGCTGCTTCAATTATATATATATACACATGTGTGTGTGTAGAGCACTACCTGGACCTGTACTCCACGCAGAACTCTGTCACCAATGCTGCCCTGAATGCCATTGAGGACTTGCCTGCCATGGAGGAGTTGGATGCTGAGCAAGGCCTTGAAGAATTAAGCAAGCGATTGACGGTTTGGCGACGGGAAAAGCCCCTGGTAAAGACGGAATACTTCCAGAGGTCATCAAGTGCGGGAAGCCTGCTCTTCTCAACGAGTTGCATGAACTTTTGTGCTTATGCTGGAAGGAAGGCTTCATTCCGAGAGACATGAGAGACGCCAGTATAATGACTCTATATAAGAACAAGGGCGACCGCAGCGACTGTAATAATTATCGCGGAATCTCTCTCCTCAGCATTGTTGGGAAAGCATTCGCCAGACTTGTCTTAACCCATCTTCAGAGGATGGCAGCTCGCATCTACCCTGAGTCCCAGTGCGGCTTTAGGGCCGAAGATCGACCATCGACATGATCTTCTCTGTCCGGCAACTACAGGAAAAGTGCCGCGAGCAGCACATGCCCCTTTGCCTCGCCTTCATTGATCTCACGAAAGCGTTCGACCTGGTCAGTCGGAGTGGTCTTTTCAAGCTTTTGAAGAAAACCGGCTGCCCCCCAAGACTATCAGCTGTCATCGAGTCTTTTCACGAGGATATGCATAGCTCTGTGTGCTATAATGGTGCCACATCGGAGCCTTTTAGAATCAGCAGCGGAGTGAAATAGGGATGTGTTTTGGCCCCAACTCTGTTCGGAATCTTCTTCTCGATGTTGCTGACCTATGCCTTCTGCAGATCTGAAGAAAGGGTATATCTTCATACAAGGACCGATGGAAAGCTCTTCAACATTGCCAGGCTTCGTTCCAAAACTAAGGTGGAAAAGAAAACCACCAGAGAAGCTCTCTTGCAGATGATGCTGCGCTGGCTTCCCACAGTGAACAAGATCTCCAGAGGCTCGTTGATCGCTTCGCCACGCCTGCAGAGAGTTTGGTCTCACAATCAGCTTGAAGAAAACAGATCTTAGGCCAAGGCTGTGAAGAACCACCATCTCTACACATTGGAGACTACGACCTCAATACTGTCCACCAAGTTCAGTACTTGGGGTCCACCATAAGTGACAACCTCTCTCTGGACGTTGAAATCGGAGCCAGAATTGCAAAGGCCTCATCTGTTATGGCTAAACTGAACAAGCGGGTCTGGTCCAACAGCAATCTCACTGCGAACACCAAAATGCAGGTGTACAGAGCATGTGTGTTGAGCACACTTCTCTACTCAAGTGAAGCCTGGACCACATACGCCAGCCAAGAAAAGAGGCTTAACATTTTCCATCTCCGCTGCTTGCGACGCATCCTCGGCATCCAATGGCAAGACAAGGTGACCAACACAGAGGTCCTCCGTCGTGCGGGCCACAGACCATCTTTGCCTTCTAAGCCAACGCCGACTACGCTGGCTTGGCCATGTGCGTCGAATGGAGGATGGACGCATACCAAAAGACATTTTCTACGACGAACTGGCAAACCGGAAGCGAACTCCAGGACGCCCACAGCT
>JAPXFY010000034.1:3627169-3632169 GCA_030674185.1 Monoplex corrugatus
CAACAACCTGAACTTTTAGGCCTGGTTAGGAAAATGAAAATGAAATACTTTGGAAATTTCTATGAGGCATCAGAGCTGCCATGTAATGAAGACTGTGACCAGGGCAAACCGGAGGGCAAGAGACGACAAGGAAGACCGCAGACTTCCTATGTAGAGAACATAGCCAAGTTGACGAAGTTGCCGAAAGATGAAATCTACAGAAGGACTGTAGACAGAAGGGAATGGAGACAGCTAACGGGGCTTGCTTCAGCGGCTATCAACAAGAATGATGTCGCCGACAGGTGAACAGTGTAGCAGACAATACAGGATGCTGGTGGACAGGGTGCAGGAGTGACAGGATTAACTCCCTTCTCCTGTTTATCCTGACTCTACTCATAGTCCACTGTCAAATCTTCTGCTCGCCAAATGTTCAAGGTCCAACATGGTCAGTCCTGTAATACTTTCAATGATGGAAATACATTGGCTCCCCGTTTCTGAGAGAATGAAGTACAAAATAGGCTGCATCTGCTACAGTATTACTGTCACGGGTACTGCCCCAGGTTGATAAGTTTAAATATCTGGAAACGGTCATCTCACCAGACGGAGATGCACATCAGAAATAGCCAGCAGAATCGGCTGAGCCAAAACAGCATTCAAGAAGATGAAAAGCATTCTTACCAACAAATATATTGATCAGCATCAGGAAGAGAGTTCTTGAATGTTACATGTATATAGAACCGATTGTTATAATAATTATTATTATTGTTATTATTATGATTGTTATTATTATTATTATTATATTATTATTATTATTATTATTATTATTATTATCATTATTATTATCATTATTATTATCATTATCATTATTATTATATTATTATTATTATATTATTATTTATTATTATTATTATTATTATTTATTTATATTATTACTGTTATTATATTATTAATATTTATTATCATTATTATTATTATTATTATTATTATTATTATTATTATTATTATTATTATTACTATTATTATTATTATCCTTATCGTTATCATCATCGTTAACGTCAAGATCCATTGTCAGATCCTGCCTGAGTATCACACACCTCGTAGATAAAAAGTGGGGAATTTGTCCCGTCTCCCAGAAAAAGATTCAGTGAATGTATCACATGTGCTGCAAGGATAAGATCAGGTGCCATCGCTTTTATCGAACATGCCTTGAACTCTATGAAAACTCAGAAAGATGAAGGTACTGCTATTTGCATAATGCAAATTGAAAATATTGATTGAAAGGGATTGGCAGTGTGATCCTTAGATTGGTAAGGGGGGTGGGGGGGGGGGTTAGTTCCTTTCTGATCAAGTTATCAAGTTTCTGTATGACCTGAATGGGAACATGATTCATATGTTTGGTAGTTTAGTATATTATCAAAATGCTTGATACAATCTCTGCAAGATTTGATGGGACAGGACTCACCTTCTTGACTTTTCAGACCTTTTGTTCCTTTTCTGTTTAAATATCTCTAAGAATGCAGCAGAATTGGGATTCAGCTTACTGTCTATTTTTTTTAGCATTTGTTTTGATTTCTTTCTCATCAAATGTCTTTAAGAAATTAGTGGGATCACAATTTGCGTCTGGATTTTTTAAACATTTATTTATTGATCTATTTATTTCCTTTATTTGGATTTTTCTAAGACTACTGAAATCCAAAGCTGACGTGGAACCAGCACATTATCAAAACCAAATGCTTGCCATATTTACCATTGATAACTACAATAAAAATTTGATATTGTTTACTCAATTTATAATACACATGTTGTCAATGTTCGTAATGACATATGATACCCAGTCTGAAAAAATACTGTCCGTGCATGACAACATAAATTTACTTTTTTTTTTCTCGTATTATGTGTATCTCTGTTGTTATTTATGCATTACAAAATCTGCATCTGTTTGCGTTTTAAGCAAACGTCTATTTTGCATGGGTTGGACTTATAATTATACAATATACTTTGTTGTTTCGTTTTGCACTTGTCTATATTACATGCTTCATGTTTAGAATGAATTTTAAAAAAAAAGCGTTTGTGGAAAAGCTATCTAAGAATTTAAGAACATGAGGATTCATCTCCTTTTTTCTTTTTTTTTTTTAAACATTTATTATAGTGCCTATGTTATTTTGATAAAAAAAAACTCTCTAAGGAATTATTGCCACCCAGAGATAACCTTGATCTCTTAAACATCATTTTTGAGTCATTTCTGATTAAATTTATCTAAGAAATTATTTGTATCAGGATTAAACTCGTAGAAGTTCAAACTTGCGTTCTTTAATATTTTTTCTGATTAATTTTTTCTAAGAAATTAATTGGATCTGGATTCAGCTTCTTGTTCTACTTACCATTTATTTCTGTGTTGTTGTTTTTTCTCATTAAAATTCTCTAAGTCAGAATCACCTTCTTGATTATAGAAAACTGTTATCATTTTCTGAGAAAAAGGACAGAGCAGATGCAGGCGAGATCGTGATAATAGTAGTGGTTGTAGCAGTAGTAATAGTAGTAGTAGTAGTAGGAGGAGGAGGAGGAGGAGAGGAGGAGGAGAAGGAGGAGGAGGAGGAGTATAATGATGAGATGATGATGATGATGATGATAATGATAGCAATAATGATAATGATGACGATGATGATCAACTACTACTACTACTACTACTACTACTACTACTACCTAAATGATAATGATGGTAACACTGACTATTACTATAATAACAATTATGCTTGATTATTTTGTTATTATTATGCTATGTTAACATTTTATTGTAATCATTATTGTTATAACTGTATCATTATTGTTATTGTTATTATAGTAGTAGTAGTCGTAATATAGTAGAATATGGCACTTAAATTTTAAACCAAAGCGTTCTCAAGTTCCAGACATATGTATGCGATCAAAGTAGGCTACATACAATACAAAGAAAAAGAAAAAAACAACATTCAAAACACACACACAAAAATTCTACACAAACTGGGTGGGAAAGATGTAGCTAAGTAATTCATCGTCGGGCAAGAAATGGTGGGTTTCTAAACATGATTTAAATGCAGAAAAGGTAGGCGTTAGACAAAGCGAATTGTTTTTTGTCTGTTTCAAGCAACCAGTCGCCGTGGTGTAATGGTCAGCGTAACAGACTACCGACTGGAAGGTTGTGTGTTCGAATCTCGAATCCCCATCAGTCTCTTTAAAAAAATCATTGTCGGATTTTTCGGTTTTTAAGGGGGCAGACCTACCCAGATTTGGGTACCAAGATTGTGATGTTCAGTGTTTCAGTTCTAATTAACCAATCACCATCATATTTGGCAAGAAATACCTCAGACAGTATTCTTTGGATTGAATATCTTTGTTGGAGTCTATGAGTTATGAAAAGTTGACAAAAATTAATTAATTTAAAAATGTTCTCACGAAAATGAAAAAATATAGTACATACTGTGACATTTATAACTACATATATATTCATGTTAGGAATTTGATATTTAGTGAGCAAACACATCTGTATAGTATATATAGCATGTAGTAAAATCTTAGCTCTACTTCATTATTTTCTGTACAATCATCACCAATTTTTAGAATAATTTTAATTAAAAAAAAATATAATACAACTTTTGATAAAAATGTTTCTTTCAAGCAGAACTGCAATATTTTACTACCGGCTATAGGTACCTGTCCCTGCTATATGTGTCCCAAATATCAAGGAAATCGGATGAAAACTTTTGAACATATTATGTCTGATGTATACAATCTCGGAAAAATCGCAAACTTTCGCGGACTAAAAAAATAAACTCAATGTCCTACTCATAGACCCCAATAAAGATATTCAATCCAAAGAATACTGTCTGAGTATATTCTTGCCAAATACACTGGTGATTGGTTAATTAGAACTGAAACACTGAACATCACAATCTTTGTACCCAAATCTGGGTAGGTCTGGCCCCTTAACCGGCTCCTACTGAGAGGTGAGCGTGTAATGGGCTCATTGGGAAGACTAGGACCACACAGTCGAGTCTCATCCAACCTCATGGATGCATAATTGAGGGTGTAACTCAAACTTTTCTGATCAACACCCGGTGTCTGTATCTCTATGCGTGTATCATCATCATCATTATCATCATTACTATTATTGTTGGTGTTATTGTATTTTATTATTATTATTATTATTATTATTATTATTATTATTATTATTATTATTATTATTATTATTATTATTATTATTATTATTATTATTATATTATTATATTATTATTATTATTTATATTATTATTATTATTATTATTATTATTATTATTATTATTATTATTATTATTATTATTATTATTATATATATTATTATTATTATTATTATTATTATTATTATTATATTATTATTATATTATTATTATTATATTATTATTATTATTATCATTATTATTATTATTTATATTATTTATAATTATTATTATTATTATTATTATTATTATTATTATTATTATTGTTATTATTATTATTATTTTATTATTATTATCATTATTATTATTATTATTATTATTATTATTATTATTATTATTATTATTATTATTATTATTATTATTATTATTATTATTATTATTATTATTATTATTATTATTATTATTATTATTATTATTATTATTATTATTATTATTATTATTATATTATTATATTATTATATATATATTATTATTATTTTTATTATATTTTTTATTATTATATATTATCATTATTATATTATTATATTCATTATTATATTATACTTATCATATTCTATATTATCATGGTGCCTGTGCCCTGCGCGTGCTTGGCGATCATGGCCCTCCATACGAATCTATCCTTGTCCCTGCATGCACAGTCTCCGTCTCCAATATGGTCTACCTGGTGCTCTCTTTCCCTCCAGCTTTCCTGTTGTGACCAGGTGTTCCGGACATTTTATGAGGAAAGAGAAATTAGAGCACCTGGTCATTGAGGTGTGTCTTACATTTTCTTACCAACACCCGCAGATG
>JAPXFY010000034.1:3647169-3649669 GCA_030674185.1 Monoplex corrugatus
CAATGAACAACTACATAAACAAACATCCAACCCAGCGAAAAACAATGAACAACTACATAAACAAACAACCAACCCAGCGAAAAACAATGAACAACTACATAAACAAACAACTAACCCAGCGAAAAAAAAAGTACAACTACATAAACAAACAGCCAACCCAGCGAAAAACAATGAACAACTACATAAACAAACAACAAACCCGCGAAAAACAATGAACAACTACATAAACAAACATCCAACCCAGCGAAAAACAATGAACAACTACATAAACAAACAACCAACCCAGCGAAAAACAATGAACAACTACATAAACAAACATCCAACCCAGCGAAAAACAATGAACAACTACATAAACAAACAACCAACCCAGCGAAAAACAATGAACAACTACATAAACAAACAACCAACCCAGCGAAAAAAAAAGTACAACTACATAAACAAACAACCAACCCAGCGAAAAACAATGAACAACTACATAAACAAACAACTAACCCAGCGAAAAACAATGAACAACTACATAAACAAACAACCAACCCAGCGACGCAAAAAAACCAACTGAAAACAAAACTACATAAACAAACAACCAACCCAGCGCGACAAAAAAAACAAAACAACAAAACATAAACAAAACAACCAACCCAGCGAAAAACAATGAACAACTACATAAACAAACAACTAACCCAGCGAAAAAACAATGAACAACTACATAAACAAACAACCAACCCAGCGAAAAACAATGAACAACTACATAAACAAACAACAAACCCCGCGAAAAACAAAGAACAACTACATAAACAAACATCCAACCCAGCGAAAAACAATGAACAACTACATAAACAAACATCCAACCCAGCGAAAAACAATGAACAACTACATAAACAAACATCCAACCCAGCGAAAAACAATGAACAACTACATAAACAAACATCCAACCCAGCGAAAAACAATGAACAACTACATAAACAAACATCCAACCCAGCGAAAAACAAAGAACAACTACATAAACAAACATCCAACCCAGCGAAAAACAATGAACAACTACATAAACAAACAACCAACCCAGCGAAAAACAATGAACAACTACATAAACAAACAACCAGCTCCGCGAAAAAAAAACCCCAGTACAACTACATAATTAGTCGTCGTGGTGTAGTGGTTAACGCAACGGACCACCGACTGGAAGGTTGTGGGTTCGAATCCCCATCAGTACCTTCAAAAATCATTGTGGGATTTTTCGGCTCTAACCGGCTCCTACCCAGAGTTGGGCGTGCTATGGGCTCATTGGGAAGACTGGGACCACACAGTCGAGTCTCATCCACTTTACGGATGCGTCATTGAAGGTGCTGCTCAAATCTTCTGACAAGCACCGCAAATGTCCGTATCTCTCGGGCCTGGATGACGCCAAGGTGTATTATGATAGTAAGCGTAGAGCACAGCCCTGTCACACAGTCTCAATCCTAGTTGGAACTCCATAGCATCATGATTATTATCCTCATCGACATCATCATCATCGCATTGTAAAAAAAGTGTTCCAGCTTCTGTGGCCATTAATGTGGCATGGGAAATGGGACGAAAAAAAAAAAAGAGCACGAAGGTAGTGTCCTTGAGTGCAATGATCCTTAAAAAAAATGACAACAGCTTAAACAAAGAACCAACCTGGCGAATAACAAAGCACAACCACTGAGAAGGAAGATTGGAAAGTCAGTATCAAAACCGACTTGTAATACGCTATAAATCTGTATACTTTGTCTACATTATTTTTCTAACCATTTTTTTCTGGCAAGACAGATCAATGTCGAAGGCACCAATCCTGTAACGTAAGACACGAATAAAGTTGGCTTATTGTCTGATGTCGCTAATGGTATCATGTATTCTTGCACTTTGTAACGTGACAGAGAGACTGTGGTGGTATGGTTAAGGCGTTTGTCTTGTTGAGGTTTTGTTTGTTTCGTTTTTATGTCTCTGTTGTTGTGTTTTTTGTTCGTTTGTTTGTTCGTTTGTTTGTTCGTTTGTTTGTTCCTTTCTCTCTTTCTTTCTTTCTTTTATCTATTTTCAATTTATTCATTTTATCATTTCTTTCTTTCTTTCTTTCTTTCTTTCTTTTTTTCCTTCTTTCTTTTTTTCTTTATCTATCTAGTTAGTTAGTTAGTTAGTTAATTAGTTAGTTAGTTAATTAGTTAGTATATTCATTTATTCATTCATTCGTTTAGTTAGCCATTCATTCATTCATTCATTCATTCATTCATCCATTCATTCATTCATCCATTCATTCTTTCATTCATTCAATCATTCATTCATTATTTATTTATTTATAACTTTTTATTTATATCTTTATCTGTTTCTTTGTTGTTTTTCTTTATTTATTTATTCAACTATTTATCTATCTATTATTTTAGTTAGTTACTTGGTTAGTTAATTAGTAGGTGAGTTGGTTAGTTAGTTAGTTAGCTAATTAGTTAGTTAGTTAGTTAGTTACTTAGTTAATTAGTTAGTTAGTTAG
>JAPXFY010000034.1:3667169-3674669 GCA_030674185.1 Monoplex corrugatus
AATACCACTACTAATCATCATCATCATCATAATGATGATGATAATAATAACAGTAATAATATAATATTAGTAACAGTAACAGTAATAATGATGATAAGAAGAAGAAGAATTGCGAAGAAGAATTGCGAAGAAAATTGCGAAGAAGAATGGCGAAGAAGAAGAATTGCGAAGAAGAAGAATTGCGAAGAAGAATTGCGAAGAAGAAGAATTGCGAAGAAGAATTGCGAAGAAGAAGAAGAATTGCGAAGAAGAAGAAGAAGAAGAAGAAGAAGAATTGCGAAGAAGAATTGCGAAGAAGAATTGCGAAGAAGAAGAATTGCGAAGAAGAAGAATTGCGAAGAAGAAGAATTGCGAAGAAGAATTGCGAAGAAGAATTGCGAAGAAGAAGAAGAAGAATTGCGAAGAAGAATTGCGAAGAATTGCGAAGAAGAAGAAGAATTGCGAAGAATTGCGAAGAAGAAGAAGAATTGCGAAGAATTGCGAAGAAGAAGAAGAAGAAGAATTGCGAAGAAGAAGAATTGCGAAGAAGAAGAATTGCGAAGAAGAAGAATTGCGAAGAAGAAGAATTGCGAAGAAGAAGAAGAAGAAGAAGAAGAATTGCGAAGAAGAAGAAGAAGAAGAAGAAGAAGAAGAAGAAGAAGAAGAAGAAGAAGAAGAAGAGAAGAAGAAGAAGAAGAAGAAGAAGAAGAAGAAGAAGAAGAAGAAGAAGAAGAACAACAACAACAACAACAACAACAACAACAACAACAACAACAACAACAACAACAACAACAACAACAACAACAAGGTACATTAACAGTGCGTCTAACAGTTCTTTGAATGTTTACAATTCTACAATACAAAATTGCACAAAATATACATATAACACACGTTCCCTATTTTTTACCCATTAACACCATGCATACCTCTCAATAACACCATTATTATAACATTAGAACATTATTATCTAACAGGTCCTTTAACCCACTTCGGGGCATGGAAGATGACTGCATATATAAATGAAAATTTCGACGAGATTATTACACAATTTGAAACAGAAAGAACTTACTTCGTCACAAAAAACAAACAAACAAGAAAACCTTCATTTGAAATTGTCTTATGACAGAACACTCAAGTGTTCAAAAGAGAACATCACAGATTTGGAACATTTTATGAATCTTGCCAATTTCACTTTATCTTCTTCCCCATCCAGAAATGAAGCTACACAATGAAACAATTGATTCGATTGACAGCTTTTTTTAAAAATTTTATTTAAATTTGTTACATTTATTTGAAATTGTCTTATGACAGGACACTCAAGTGTTCACAAAATAACTAAACAGATTTAGAAAATTTCATGAATTTTGCCAAGTTCAGTTTATATTTTATTTTCTTCCAGAAATGATGTTAGACAATAAGGTTGATTCGACAGACATATATTTATTTTATTTTATTTTTTCATTTATTTATTTGTTTCTTTGTTTGTTTGTTTGTTTGTTTGTTTGTTTACTTGTTTGTTTGTTTGTCTGTTTTTGTTTGAAACTGTCTTTTGACAGAACATTCAAGTGTTCAAACAATAACTAAACAGATCTAGAAAACTTCATTAATTTTACCAATTTCAGTTTAATCTTCTTCCCCATCCAGAAATGAAGTTACACAATAAAACGATTGATTCGACTGACAAACTTTTTTATTTCATTTTATTTATTTTATGTATTTATTTATGTATTTATTTACTTATTCATTTATTTATTTATTTATTTATGTATTTATATTTATTTATTTATTTATTTATCTAGTTATCTATTTATTTATTTGTTGATCTTGTGGATAAACTTTTGACGGTCATCACGAAATGTATTACATCAACAACATACTACAAACCAGCACGGGATGATAACGGCTGGGAGATTTGGCTGGAGAGCGTGTATGGAATTGTACGAGAGCGATCAATCTCTACTGAGCGAACCGCAGAGCTCAAACTCTTAAACAATCGATAACAACAAGACATCAAATCCACCTCCATCCCGTACACCCCCCCCCCCTCCCCCCGCCCTTCTCCTATACTCTCAAAACTCCCACCTTCTTGCCCAAAGGGAGACAAATCCCCAGAGTAGACGGAACAGAAATGTCATTGCCTCCTTCAGCATTTCAGGTTTTACACGGCTGCCGGCAAAGAACAGCCACTCTTTCTCTCTCTATCTTCAGTGGACGTAACTGAGTATGTTGATGTTGTCTCCCCTGAATCCCCTCGCGTGTGACTGCCATGGCGATCTGGTCTTTTGCATAATCAGTGCGACATATAAGGTTTGAAGTTGGAATGTATTGAAAACGTGACTTGTTCAAATAATGATGGTTCGAATGCGAATAAATCAATATGTGATTAAAGAAAGGACGAAAGAAGGAAGTAACAGAAAGAACAGAAAAAAAAAGAAAGAAAGAAAGAAAGAAAGAAGAAGAAAGAAAGAAAGAAAAAAGATTAAAAAAAAGGAAAGAAAGAACGAAAGAACAATAAGAAAGAAAGAAAGAAAGAAAGAAGCAATCACGACTATGAATAAACTGAGAAATAAATGAATGAACAAATGACTGACCAAATGACTGAATGACTGAATGACAGCATGACTGATTGACTGACTGACTGACTGACTGACTGACTGACTGACTGACCGACTGACTGAATGATCGATGGCCCTCCACACGAATCTACCCCCTGTCGTTGCAAATACGTACATCTCCCACCCTCTCTGTCCTCAGCTGCCCTGCAAGTCCGTCCAATATTTCCTCCCTGGGTCTACCTGGAGTTCGCTTTCCCTCCAGCTTTCCTGTTGTGATCAGGTGCTCTAATTTCTCTTTCCTCATGAAATGGCCTACAAATGTTACTTGTCTTTTCCTAATCTTCTTTGTTAATGATCTTCTTGTGTCTGCCTCCTTCAAGACTGTCTCGTTTGTTTTCTTTCGTGTCCATGGAACTCTCAACATTCTTCTTAGAAATTGAATTTCAGTTGCTTCAATTTTCTTCTGACTTTGCGTGTTGACTGTCCACGCCTCACAACCATACAACAGTATCCATTCTAAATAACAATAAAAACTCTCTTCCTGGTGTTAATTGATAGTATTTTTTTTTTCAGTGTGGTTTGCCAAAGGCAGTTTCTATTCAGTGTGGCTTACCAAAGGCAGTTTCTATTCTGTGTGGCTTGCCAAAGGCAGTTTCTATTCTGTGTGGCTTGCCAAAGGCAGTTTCTATTCTGTGTGGCTTACCAAAGACAGTTTCTATTCAGTGTGGCTTGCCAAAGGATTTTTCTATTCTGTGTGGCTTACCAAAGACAGTTTCTATTCTGTGCGGCTTATCAAAGACAGTTTCTATTCAGTGTGGCTTACCAAAGGCAGTTTCTATTCAGTGTGGCTTACCAAAGGCAGTTTCTATTCTGTGTGGCTTACCAAAGACAGTTTCTATTCAGTGTGGCTTACCAAAGGCAGTTTCTATTCAGTGTGGCTTGCCAAAGGCAGTTTCTATTCAGTGTGGCTTGCCAAAGGCAGTTTCTATTCAGTGTGGCTTACCAAAGGCAGTTTCTAATCAGTGTGGCTTACCAAAGGCAGTTTCTATTCTTTGTGGCTTACCAAAGGCAGTTTCTATTCTGTGTGGCTTACCAAAGGCAGTTTCTATTCAGTGTGGCTTACCAAAGGCAGTTTCTATTCAGTGTGGCTTGCCAAAGGCAGTTTCTATTCAGTGTGGCTTGCCAAAGGCAGTTTCTATTCAGTGTGGCTTGCCAAAGGCAGTTTCTATTCAGTGTGGCTTGCCAAAGGCAGTTTCTATTCAGTGTGGCTTGCCAAAGGCAGTTTCTATTCAGTGTGGCTTGCCAAAGGCAGTTTCTATTCAGTGTGGCTTACCAAAGGCAGTTTCTATTCAGTGTGGCTTACCAAAGGCAGTTTCTATTCTGTGTGGCTTACCAAAGGCAGTTTCTATTCTGTGTGGCTTACCAAAGACAGTTTCTATTCGGTGTGGCTTGCCAAAGGCAGTTTCTATTCTGTGTGGCTTGCCAAAGACAGTTTCTATTCTGTGTGGCTTTCCAAAGGCAGTTTCTATTCTGTGTGGCTTGCAAAAGGCAGTTTCTATTCGGTGTGGCTTGCCAAAGACAGTTTCTATTCTGTGTGGCTTGCCAAAGACAGTTTCTATTCTGTGTGGCTTACCAAAGACAGTTTCTATTCTGTGTGGCTTGCCAAAGACAGTTTCTATTCTGTGTGGCTTGCCAAAGACAGTTTCTATTCTGTGTGGCTTACCAAAGACAGTTTCTATTCTGTGTGGCTTGCCAAAGACAGTTTCTATTCTGTGTGGCTTGCCAAAGACAGTTTCTATTCTGTGTGGCTTACCAAAGACAGTTTCTATTCTGTGTGGCTTGCCAAAGGCAGTTTCTATTATGTGTGGCTTACCAAAGGCAGTTTCTATTCTGTGTGGCTTGCCAAAGGCAGTTTCTATTATGTGTGGCTTGCCAAAGACAGTTTCTATTCTGTGTGGCTTGCCAAAGGCAGTTTCTATTCGGTGTGGCTTGCCAAATACAGTTTTCTATTCGGTGTGGCTTGCCAAATACAGTTTCTGTTCTGTGTGGCTTGCCAAAGACAGTTTCTATTATGTGTGGCTTACCAAAGGCAGTTTCTATTATGTGTGGCTTGCCAAAGACAGTTTCTATTCTATGTGGCTTGCCAAAGACAGTTTCTATTTTGTGTGGCTTGCCAAAGACAGTTTCTATTCTATGTGGCTTGCCAAAGACAGTTTCTATTATGTGTGGCTTGCCAAAGACAGTTTCTATTCTGTGTGGCTTGCCAAAGACAATTTGTATTCAGGGTGGCTTGCCAACGACATTTTCTATTCTGTGTGGCTTGCCAAAGACAATTTGTATTCAGGTGGCTTGCCAAATACAGCTTCTATTCTTTGTGGCTTGCCAAAGACAGTTTCTATTCTGTGTGGTTTGCTAAAGACAGTTTGTATTATTTGTGGCTTGCCAAAGACAGTTTCTGTTCTGTGTGGCTTGCCAAAGACAGTTTCTATTCTGTGTGGTTTGCCAAAGACAGTTTCTGTTCTGTGTGGCTTGCCAAATACAGTTTCTATTCTGTGTGGTTTGCCAAAGACAGTTTCTGTTCTGTGTGGCTTGCCAAAGACAGTTTCTATTCTGTGTGGTTTGCCAAAGACAGTTTGTATTATGTGTGGCTTGCCAAAGACAGTTTCTGTTCTGTGTGGCTTGCCAAAGACAGTTTCTATTCTGTGTGGTTTGCCAAATACAGTTTCTATTCTGTGTGTCTTGCCAAAGATAGCTTCTATTCTGTGTAGCATGCCGAAGACAGTTTCTATTCATCAAATGTCATTTTCGTTACACAATACACTGTCTGCGTGGAAGTCTTAAAGACAGAGCGCGCCTTCTCTACGCCAAGCATGCCCAAAATCAATAACCAATCACCAAAAACCAATCCCTCTCTGTCTCCCATTGATCACAGCTAATCGATAATCAATCATCCAAACCAATCAGTTCCTGTCCTTCTCCGTTCCTCTTGTCTCATTGCCGAACCTGACAGGGCATTGGGATTGGAGAGTGAGTTCCCTTTGATCGCTTGTATTTTGGTCTCCTTCATCGACAAGAGCGGAGCGCTGGCTGAAGAGAGTGTTCTCCCCTTTACTGTCTTTTTACCGGAATGGCGCGTGTAACATCACAAGTGTTCCATCTACAGATGAATGGGGAATGCTTTCCCCTTTTTACTGTCTTTTTACCGAACTGGGCGTGTAACTTCATAAGTGTCTTCCTACGTCAGATCTTGTCCTGTCAATGTTTACGACTTGTCAATGGGCCCTACGGCACTTTTGGCGTACGCGATAACTGTCCCTAGACAAATAGCGGGCGTAAACGCTGCATAGCACAAGATGTCAAAATTGCCGCCATCACGCCATCGTCGAATATTTGTCTCTATGGAAGAAGCGTTTCTCTAGGGAGCTGGAGGCAAGTCCATAGATATGAATACTTGTAGTGATATAGATTGGCGAATAAACGAACGCTTGCCTTATGACATATTGAAAACAGAACTCACACAAACATAGAATCCAAACTACAATCTATCTCACACAAATAAGACAGGCGCAAGTGTTCAGTCAAATGACTTGTGTATTGTTGTATGGTTGTGTGGCGTGGACAGTCAATACGCAAAGGCAGAACAAAATTGAGGCAACTGAAATGTGAAATACCAAAGAAATAAGAGGGAAGCAGGGAGGATTTTTATGATATCAATCGAAGAAAATAAATCTTGAGAGTCACGTAGGAATTATTTCCCATGTTGTAAAACTTCTCATCTCTAACACAGTCTGTGCTACCCATTCAGCTAGCATAGAAGCAGATACAAAGCACAAAAAACCGTAAGCTCAGAACACTCCTTGTGGCTTTTTAGAAGAATGTTGAGAGTTATATGAACAGCACAGAAAACAAACGAGACAGTCTTGAAGGAGGCAGACGCAAGAACATCATCAATTAAGAAGATTAGAGAAAGACAAGCAACATTTAAAGGACATTTCAAGAGGAAAGGAGAATCAGAACACCTGGTCACAACAGGAAAGGTGGAGGGAAAGAGAACACCAGGTAGACCAAGGAGGAAATATTGGACGGACTTGCAGGGTGGCTGAGGACAGAGAGGGTGAGGGATGTACTTGCAGAGACAAGGGATAGATTCGTGTGGAGGGCCATGATCGCCAACGCCATGCGGCAGGGCACAGTCATGATGGTGGTGGTGGTGGTGGTGTCAATGATGATGATGATGATGATGATGATGATGATGATGATGATGATGATGATGATGATGATGATGATGATGAACGATGATGACCTTTGTCAAGCATACACAAAAGAAAATCACTATAATATGTAAATAGATAAATGAACAAATAGATAAATAAACCAATAAATAAATGAATAAATAAATAAACAAGTGAACAAGTAATAAACAAGCAAATAATAGATAAACAAATAAGTAAATAAATAAATAAATAATAACTAATAACACACAAACCTTTTTCTTTTTTGGAGGGGGGGGGGAGGAGGGGGCAATAGTTTTCTTTGTCACAAAACTAAACAGGCGAATTAGAAGAATAATATCTCCGAAAGTCTTTAACTTGAGAAAGTAAACACATGATACTAAAACGGTTCTCACAATCATAAAAAAGCCGATGAATTACATTAATCATTTTCGTTTCTGAAATAAACTGAGGACATTCGTTCTGCCAACAAGCGGCTCATTTTGCCAAAGATGGTCATGTTATTCACTGTCACATTTGCGTTGAAAAGTCTGCGAAGAATTGGAGGCTGTGCCGAGGGCAAAGAAGGATAAGGAGTAGGGTGGAACATTTCCCATGGGATCTGTTCTGCATATGTTGTATTGATGTATCAGACTGTCAGCACAAGTTTCATCAGACGATACGTCTGAAGGAAATTAAGGAGAATGATGAGAAGGAGGAAGTCAAGAAGAAGACGACGAAGAAGAAAAATTTGA
>JAPXFY010000034.1:3679669-3682169 GCA_030674185.1 Monoplex corrugatus
CCCTGGGTCTACCGGGTACTCTCTTTCTCTCCAGCTTTCCCGTTGTGACCAGGTGCTCCAATTCCCCTTGTCTCATAACATGGCCTGTAAATGTTGCCTGTCTTTTCCTAATCTTCCTTATAAAATGATCTATTGTGTCCGCCTCCATCAAGACTGTCTCGTTTGTAACGTTTCTGTATGTATATGCCTACGCATATACATGGAGAAATATAACAGTAGCAAAATAATCATAGTCTTGTCTTATCTTTTTTCTTTTCTTTTTTTTTTTTTTTTTTTTTTTTCTCAGAATGGATTTACCGTGTGAAACTTGGGCAGCTCTTCTCGTTGAGAGTGCGTCGCCACAAAGCAGCGCCACGGATCTTTTGTTTGTTTTTGTTTGTTTGGTTGTTTGTTTTTCTCCTTTTTTTTCTGACCAAAGACTTCAAAAATGTAAGAGGGCTGATTGGCGACCTAGGAAATCAACTTATCTCTCCAATGTTTTGTACCATGGCAGCCGGGCGAACGTCCTGTACTTCAAAAGTTTCAACTGCCCAAGGAAATGAAATGAAATTTATGACACTGGAAAAATCGCTAAAGATATGTCAAAATCCGTGTTCATTGCATTTCAAAGAAAACAAACAAACAAACAAATAAATGAATAAATAACTAACTAAATAAATAAATAAACAAATACATAAATAAATAAATAAATAAATAAATAAATAAATAAAATGAATAAATGAAATGAAATAAAAAAAAGAAAAAACAAACAAATAAATAAATAAATAAATAAATAAATAAATAAATAGATAAAATGAATAAATGAAACGAAATTAAAAAAAAAAAAAAAAACAAATAAATAAATAAATAATAAATAAATAGATAAAATGAATAAATGAAACGAAATTAAAAAAAACGAAAAAAAACAAACAAATAAATAAATAAATAAATAAATAAATAAATTAATAAATAAATAAATAATAAAAACAAATAAATAAATAAATAAATAATAAATAAATAAATAGATAAAATGAATAAATGAAACGAAATAAAAAAAAATATATAAAAAAAAAGAAAAAGCACGGTGCTATAGAATCCGAACTCCACCGTACAATCAGCTTGATAAGTCATGCAATACAATTCTATTAAGAATAATCATGATGAGGACAAGAAACAGAACCAAACCAGAAATAGAAGAACAATACGGATTGGTTGACGGGAAATGAATTATCAATACCATATACGTCTTAAGAACCCTCATAGAAAGATCAACAGAATAGAGTTGAAGAAGGATATATATATCTGTGACGCATTCTCACAAAAGGCACAATAAGTCTCAGTTTAGGCATTTTCAGGTTATGGTATCACTATAAAGTTTAGAACTCAGCTTTCAAATGGTACTAAAGCTGAGTTTCAGGCTACAAAAACAAAAAAAGTTATGGGCTTTCAAAGATGACAGGGGTCAAGTCAGCCATTTTGAGAAAAAAACAGTGTTGAAGAGAATAGGCTGAATTGAAAGGGTATGGTCAGAAACTCCTTAGCAACAAGCATTAAATATCAACCAAATCAGCTGAAATTCCTCATTTCCCTTGCTTACTTAATTGTCCATCCATCCAAAAAAACAAAAAGAAATATAAATGTAAGAAAAGCGTACTTTAATCACCAATATGGGGCGATCGGGCAGCTTTCAGCGGCCAGATTGTAGCACTTACCACACATTAAAACAAAAACAAAATGATACTTATCGATTAAATTTGACTTTATTGTGTTAGAACATGCTGTAAAAGTGGTTAAAGAGCATGAAAATGCAGAAAACTCAAAATTGACAAAATATTGTCCCTGTTCAGAGTTTTCAGCCCACAGCAGCAGAAGACCTCGCCCGACTTATTGTACCTTTTGTCAGAGCGGGTCACATTTTTGTTTGTTGATTATACCATGGACACTGATCGGGTAAGGCACGAAGAATTCATCAACCAATTGGAAAAACTCAATACTAATAAGTCGGATCAAAGAACATTAAGAACTTTGAATTGAGCAGACAGCAACAATGAGTGTGTGTGTGAGTGATTGTGCGAGTGTGCTCGCGCGTGTGTGAGTGCGTCTGTGTGTGTGTGTGTGTGTTTGTGTGCGTATGTGTGTGTGTGTGTGTGTGTGTGTGTGTGTGTGTTGTGGTGTTGTGTGCGTGTGTGTGTGTGTGTGTGTGTGTGTGTGTGTGTGTGTGTGTGTTGTGTGTGTGTGTGGTGTGTGTGTGTGTGTGTGTGTGTTGTGTGTGTGTGTGTGTGTGTGTGTATGTGTGTGTGTGTGTGTGTGTGTGTGTTTTAGTGTGTGTGTGTGTGTGTGTGTGTGTGTGTGTGTGTGTGTGTGTGTGTGTGTGTGTGTGTGTGTGTTTGTGTGTGTGTGTGTGTGGTGTGTGTGTGTGTGTGTGTGTGTGTGTGTGTGTGTGTGTGTGTGTGTGTGTGTGTGTGTTGTGTGTGTTTCTCAACTGCTCTCCCTTTCTCTGTATTCTCTTTATCTCTGTGTC
>JAPXFY010000034.1:3732169-3734669 GCA_030674185.1 Monoplex corrugatus
TGTTTTGGTATGAACGTGATTGTGATGTTTGTATGAATGTTATTATGATGTTTCATAATAATTATAATAATTACAATATTTATATAGCGCAAAATCTTGATAAAATCAAATCTAAGCGCTGAGCTGTTTCCATGGATACTAGCGTGATGTTTGTATAAATGATGTTACAATGTTTATACAAATGTGACCTGCCAGCACGAAATCAGTCTTAACTCGCATTTTGGGTATTTTGAGATATACATATCACTGGAAAGTGTACATTCTGCTGATTATTTTGGTACTTGAATAAAGTTTGTACTCAAAAAAAAAAAAATGTAGAAGTTATGTTTATGTTTAAAGTCATTAAGATGTGTGACGGCCATTTTGAGAAAACGGCCTCTAAAGTTTTTTTATGTACTCTCCTACACATTTTCCTTAAATTTCTTTATTTAGTGGCTTTGACCCAGTTTGTTTCTAATTTTAGCTGTCATTATCTGAAAGGTGCACCACAGAGTTTTCCATCAATATATTACATGTGGGGGTACTGTCCAGGTTACGGTTTATAATAAGAGACAAAAATAGGTACTTTTGGTAGGAAAATGCGTTCTTTCTGCTGCGATCAGTGCATTAAAATACCATTTAAGTTGATTAATAGCATTTTTTCAAGAAAAAAAATCTGTGGGGGATAGATTATCATCTGCAGAAATCAATTTTGAGAAAAAGTCAAAACACTCCAGATGGTCCCTCGGTCACCTTTTCAGCTCCTAGTACTTTTCGGCTGCCTGTGAGTTAAGACTGATTTCGTGGTGGGAGGTCACAAATGTTATCGTGATGTTTGTATGGATGTTATTGTGAGGTTTGTATGAAATGTTATGTGTGATGTTTGTATGATGTTATGTAGTTTGTATGAATGTTATTGTAATGTTTGTATGATGTTATTGTGATGTTTGTATGAATGTTATTGTGATGTTTGTATGAATGTTATTGCTGATGTTTGTATGAATATTGTGTGATGTTTGTATGGATGTTATTGATGTTTGTGGATGTTATTGTGAGTGTGTATGGATGTTATTGTGATGTTTGTATGAATGTTATTGATGTTGTATGAATGTTATTGTGTGTTGTAGAATGTTATTGTGAGTTTGTATGGATGTTATTTTATGTTTGTATGGATTATTGTGATGTTTGTATGGATGTTATTGGTGATGTTGTATGATGTTATTGTGATATTTGTATGGATGTATTGTGTGATGTTTTATGAATGTTATTGTGATGTTTGTATGGATGTTATTGTGTGATGTTTGTATGAATGTTATTGTGATGTTTTGTATGGATGTTATTGTGATGTTTGTATGGATTTTATTGTGTGATGTTTGATGGATGTTATTGTGATGTTTGTATGGATGTTATTGTGTGATGTTTGTATGGATGTTATTTGATGTTGTATGGTGTTATTGTGTGAGTTTTATGGATGTTATGTGATGTTGTATGGAATGTTATTGTGTGATGTTTGTATGAATGTTATTGTGTGATGTTTGTATGGATGTTATGGATGTTGTATGGATGTATTGTGTGTGTTTGTATTTGGATGTTATTGTGATGTTTGTATGAATGTTATTGTGTGATGTTTGTATGAATGTTATTGTGTGATGTTTGTATGAATGTTATTGTGATTGTTTGTATGGATGTTATTGTGATGTTTGTATGGATGTTATTGTGTGATGTTTGTATGGATGTTATTGTGATGTTTGTATGGATGTTATTGTGTGATGTTTGTATGGATGTTATTGTGATGTTTGTATGGATGTTATTGTGTGATGTTTGTATGAATGTTATTGTGTGATGTTTGTATGGATGTTATTGTGATGTTTGTATGAATGTTATTGTGTGATGTTTGTAGAATGTTATTGTGTGATTTTTGTATGGAATGTTTTATTGGTGATGTTTGGTATGATGTTATTGTGGATGTTTTTATGGAATGTTATTGTGTAGTTTGTATGAATGTTTTTGTGTGATTTTTTGTATGGAATTTATTGTGTGTTTTTTATGGATTTTTTGATAATCTAAATAATAAACTTTGAAAAACATGTAACTGAAAGAACATCCCATAACAAACAGAAAAATTTCCCCTAAAATATACAAAAAATGCCTTTCAAAAAATTAGAAAGAAAAAAATTTCCCCAAACTTAAAATTCAAAAACCTGAAAATTAACCCACAAAAATAGCAAAAAAAGAACTTTCCATAAATTTTAAAAAGGGGATTAAACCAATGATTTAAAAAAGTTGCAGAATACATAAAATACTTTCAATTTTAAAATTCAAAAAAAAACATGAAACTGTTGTAAAAAAAGGAAAAATCGGGCCAAAAATATAAAACTTCGCAAAACAAAATAAACCATAACAAAGTTCAAAATGTTTTTCAAACAAATACAGAAAAAGGGGAATAAAAAATTCAGAAATACCCAGAACAAATGGGCTAAATACAGTTTTTAAAATTTTAATCATAAAACATCCAAAAAAA
>JAPXFY010000034.1:3744669-3747169 GCA_030674185.1 Monoplex corrugatus
CAGTAATACATAGATAGACAGACAGACAGACAGACAGATAGATAGATAGATAGATAGATAGA
The DNA here is from genome assembly GCA_030674185.1 of Monoplex corrugatus. Classification (NCBI taxonomy): domain Eukaryota; kingdom Metazoa; phylum Mollusca; class Gastropoda; order Littorinimorpha; family Ranellidae; genus Monoplex; species Monoplex corrugatus. The sequence continues at coordinate 3,744,732 of JAPXFY010000034.1, forward strand.
TAAATAGATAGATAGATAGACAGATAGATAGGTAGATAGATAGATATATAGACATATTAATAGAGACATAGATATATAGATGGATAGATAGATATATAGATATACAGATTGATAAAGACATAGATAGATAGAGAGAGAGATAAATACATAGATAGACAGATAGATAGATGGACAGATAGATAGATAGATAGATAGATAGATAGGTAGATAGACAGACATATAGATAGATAGATAGATAGATAGATAAATAGATAGATAGATAGATAGATAGATAGATAGATAGATAGATAGATAGATAGATAGATAGATAGATAGATTGATAGATAGATAGATAGATAGATAGATAGATAGATAGATAGACATAAATAAATAACCGAAGAAACAAGCAAATGAATTAACAAACAGACAAATAAATAAACAAATAAATGGATAAATAAACAAGCAAATAGATAAATAAACAAATAAATAAATAGATAATAAATATATAAACAAATAAATAAATAGATAAATAAATAAATAGAAAATAAATAAATAAATGAATATCCCTCCAACCAATGTTCGGCGGTCTATGTTGTCAGTAGTGCCAGCAAAAAAATCCGCCAAATGGAAGCCGTTAAACCCAAGGATTTGATGATGACCTCGTCCACCCCACCCCCACCCCCACCCCGTACCCCACCTCTCCAATTCCCTGTCCACACACCACCCAACTCTCTGCTCCCCCCCCCCCCCTCTGTAGCACATCCACTGTTCCCATCTTCTCCCTCACCATCGCTGTCAGACTCTTTCTACCCCTCCTCTCTCTCTCTCTCTCTCTCTCTCTCTCTCTTCTCTCTCTCTCTCTCTCTCTCTCTCTCTCTCTCTCAACTTCTGCCTCTCCGTCTCTGTCTCTCTTTGTCTGTCAGTTTGGTTCTCTCTGTTTGTCTATGTCTCTCTCTCTCTCTCTCTCTCTCTCTCTCTCTCTCTCTTTCTTTCTTTCCTTCTCTCTCTCTCTCTCTCTCTCTCTCTCTCTCTTTCTTTCTTTCTTTGTTTCTCGCTGTTTGTCTCTGACTCTGTCTTTCTCTCTCTCTCTGTTTGTCTCTCTCTCTTTCTTTCTCTCTCTCTCTGTTTGTCTCTCTCTCTTTCTTTCTCTCTCTCTCTCTCTCTTTCTTTCTATATTTCTGTTTCTCACTGTTTGTCTCTGTCTCTGTCTTTCTCTCTCTCTCTTTTTCTCTCTCTCTCCCTCTCTTTCTCTCTCTCTCTCTGTATCTCTCTGTTTCAGCCTCTGTATCTGTCTGTTTTTGTCTGTCTATCTGTTCATCTGTCTGTCTGTCTCTTTTTCTCCCTCTCAATCTCTCTCTCTATCTCTCTCTTACTCACTCCCTGTCTGTCTGGTAAAATTCGTTTGTGTGTATGTATATGTATTCACCTCTCTCTCTCTCTTTCTCTCTCTCTCTCTCTCTCTCTCTCTCTGTCCCTCTCCCTACCACTATCTTTCTCTCTCCCCATTTCACCCTCCCTCTCTGTTTCTCTCTCTCTTTCTCTCTCTCTCTCTTCCGTTTCCTCAGCTATCGATTTTCGCTATCACAGGGAGGGGTGGGGGTGGGGGGAGACAGAGAGAAAGAGAGGGTGGTGGGTGGGTGTGGAACAACTTGGATTGTTGTACTCTGTGATATGATTAATGATATAGATAGGGAGAGACAGGGAAATGAAATTATATCTATCACAGTGTGTCATATGATCGCCTGTATAGACATGGATATGAAGACAGGCAAATGATTTTTCACACTGTGTATCATAGACATGAATAGGGAGACAGGCAACTAGCTCTGTCGCATTTTGTGATACGATCATAGACATGGATAGGGAGACAGGCATTAAACTCTGACACACTCTGTGATGTGATCATAGACATGGATAGGGAGACAGGCATTAAGCTCTAACACACTCTGTGATGTGATCATAGACATGGATATGGAGACAGGCAACTAGCTCTGTCGCATTTTGTGATACGATCATAGACATGGATAGGGAGACAGGCAACTAGCTCTGTCACACTGTGTGATATGATCATAGACATGGATAGGGAGACAGGCAACTAGCTCTGTCACACTGTGATATGATAATGGACATGGATAGGGAGACAGGCAACTAGCTCTTTAACACTGTGTGATATGATCATAGACATGGATAGGGAGATAGGCAACTTGCTGTGTCACACTCTGTTATGTCATAGACGTAGAGATGGAGACTAACAACTAGCTCTTTCACACTATGTGATATGATCACAGACATGGATAGGGAGACAGGCAACTAGCTCTTTAACACTGTGTGATATGATCTTAGAGATGGATAGGGAGACAGGCAACTAGCTGTGTCACACTCTGCAATATGATCATGAGACATGGATAGGGAGACAGACAGCTATCTCTCTCACACACTATGATATGATCATAGACATG
>JAPXFY010000034.1:3779669-3784669 GCA_030674185.1 Monoplex corrugatus
GTACAAAATCCACACGCTAAGTAGTCCCCAAAGACAGACTGATAAGGTACAAAACCCACACGCTTGGTAGTCCCCAAAGACTGACTGATAAGGTACAAAACCCACACGCTAAGTAGTCCCCAAAGACAGACTGATAAGGTACAAAACCCACAGCTTGGTAGTCCCCAAAGACAAACTGATAAGTTACAAAATCCACACACTAAGTATTCCCCAAAGACAGATTGATAAGGTACAAAACCCACACGCTAGGTAGTCCCCAAAGACAGACTGATAAGGTACAACACCCACATGTTAAGTAGTCCCCAAAAACAGATTGTTAGGGTACAAAACCCACACGCTTGGTAGTCCCCAAAGACAGACTGTTAAGGTACAAAACCCACATGGTAAGCAGTCCCCAAAGACAGGTTGATAAGGTACAACACCCACACGCTAAGTAGTCCCCATAGACAGATTGATAAGGTACAAAACCCACACGCTTGGTAGTCCCCAAAGATAGATTGATAAGGTACAACTCACACACGCTAAGTAGTCCCCAAAGACAGACTGATAAGGTACAACACCCACACGTTAAGTAGTCCCCAAAGACAGATTGATAAGGTACAAACCCACACGCTTGGTAGTCCCAAAGACAAACTGATAAGGTACAAAACCCACACGCTAAGTAGTCCCCAAAGACAGACTGATAAGGTACAAAACCCACACGCTAGGTAATCCCAAAAGACAGACTGATAAGGGACAAAACACACACTAGGTAGTCCCCAAAGACAAACTGATAAGGTAAAAAACCCACACGCTAGGTAGTAACCAAAGTCAGATTGATAAAGTACAAAACCCACACGACAGGTAGTCCCCAGAGACAGACTGATAATGTACAAAACCCACACGCTAGGTAGGCCCCAAAGACAAAATGATAAGGCACAAAATCCACACGCTAGGTAGTCTCCAAAGACAGAATGATAAGGCACAAAACCCACACGCTAGGTAGTCCACAAAGACAGAATGATAAGGCACAAAACCCACACGCTAAATAGTCCCCAAAGACAGACTGATAAGGTACAAAATCCATACACTTGGTAGTCACTAAAGACAGACTGATAAGGTACAAAACCCACACACTTTGTAGTCCCCAAAGACAGACAGATAAGGTACAAAACCCACACGCTAAGTAGTCCCCCAAGACAAACTGATAAGGTGCAAAACCCACACACTAGGTAGTCCCCAAAGACAAACTGATAAGGTACAAAACCCACACGCTAAGTAGTCCCCAAAGACAGACTGATAAGGTACAAACCCACACACGCTAGGTAATCCCAAAAGACAGACTGATAAGGGACAAAACACACACTAGGTAGTCCCCAAAGACAAACTGATAAGGTAAAAAACACACACGCTAGGTAGTAACCAAAGTCAGATTGATAAAGTACAAAACCCACACGACAGGTAGTCCCAAAGACAGACTGATAATGTACAAAACCCACACGCTAGGTAGGCCCACAAAAGACAAAATGATAAGGCACAAAATCCACACGCTAGGTAGTCTCCAAAAGAAGAATGTATAGCCACCAAAACACACAACGCTAGGTAGTCCACAAAGACAGAATGATAAGCACAAAACCCACACGCTAAATAGTCCCCAAAGACAGACTGATAAGGTACAAAATCCATACACTTGGTAGTCACTAAAGACAGACTGATAATGTACAAAACCCACACACTTTGTAGTCCCCAAAGACAGACAGATAAGGTACAAAACCCACACGCTAAGTAGTCCCCAAGACAAACTGATAAGGTGCAAAACCCACAATAGGTAGTCCCCAAAGACAAACTGATAAGGTACAAAACCCACACGCTAGGTAGTCCCAAAGATAGACTGATAAGGTACAAAACACAGACGCTTGGTAGTCCCCAAAGACAGACTGATAAGGTACAAAACCCACACACTAGTTAGTCCTTAAAGACAGACTGATAAGGTACAAAACCCACACACTGGTAGTCCCTAAAGACAGACTGATAAGGTACAAAACCCACACACTAGTAGTCCACAAAGACAGACTGATAAGGAACAAAACCCACACGACAGGTAGTCCCCAAAGACAAACTGATAAGGTACAAAACCCACACACTAGCTAGTCCCAAAGACAAACTGATAAGTTACAAAACCCACACGACAGGTAGTCCCCAAAGACAAACTGATATAGTACAAAACCCACACGCTAAGTAGTCCACAAAGACAGACTGATAAGGTACAAAACCCACACACTAGGTAGTCCCATAGACAGACTGATAAGGTACAAAACCCACACACTATGTAGTCCACAAAGACAGACTGATAAGGCACAAAACCCAAACACTAGGTAGTCCCCGAAGACAAACTGATAAGGTACAAAACCCACACGCTAAGTAGTCCCCAAAGACAGAGTGATAAGGTACAAAAACCACACGATAAGTAGTCCCCAAAGACATCACGATAAGGTACTAAACCCACAAGATAGAAGTCCCCAAAGACAAACTGATAAGGTACAAAACCCACACGCTAAGTATTCCCCAAAGACAGACTGATAAGGTACAAAACCCACACACTATGTAGTCCCCAAAGACAGACTGATAAGGTACAAAACCCACACGCTAGGTAGTCCCCATAGACAGATTGATAAGGTACAAAACGCACACGTAAGTAGTCCCCAAAGACAGACTGATAAGGTACAAAACATACACGCTTGGTAGTCCCCAAAGACAAACTGATAAGATACAAAATCCACACACTAAGTATTCTCCAAAGACAGATTAATAAGGTACAAAACCCACACGTTAGGTAGTCCCCAAAGACAGACTGATAAGGTACAACACCCACATGCTAAGTAGTCCCCAAAGATAGATTGTTAGGGTACAAAACCCACACGCTTGGTAGTCCCCAAAGACAGATTCATAAGGTACAAAACCTACACGCTTGGTAGTCCCCAAAGACATATTGATAAGGTACAACCCACACACGCTAAGTAGTCCCCAAAGACAGACTGATAAGGTACAACACCCACACGTTAAGTAGTCCCCAAAGACAGATTGATAAGGTACAAACCCACACGCTAAGTAGTCCCAAAGACAGACTGATACGGTACAAAACCCACACGCTAAGTAGTCCCCAAAGACAGACTGATAAGGTACAAAACCCACACGCTAGATAGTCCCTAAAGACAGACTGATAAGGTACAAAACCCACACACTAGGTAGTCCCCAAAGACAAACTGATAAGGTACAAAACCCACACGCTATGTAGTAACCAAAGTCAGATTGATAAAGTACAAAACCCACACGCTAGGTAGGCCCCAAAGACAAAATGATAAGGCGCAAAATCCCCACGCTAGGTAGTCCCCAAAGACAGAATGATAAGGCACAAAACCTACACGCTAGGTAGTCCACAAAGACAGATTGATAAGGCACAAAACCCACACGCTAAATAGTCCCCAAAGACAGACTGATAAGGTACAAAATCCATACACTTGGTAGTCCCTAAAGACGGACTGATAAGGTACAAAACCCACACACTATGTAGTCCCCAAAGAGAGACAGATAAAGTACAAAACCCACACGCTAAGTAGTCCCCCAAGACAAACTGATAAGGTGCAAAACCCACACACTAGGTAGTCCCCAAAGACAAACTGATAAGGTACAAAACCCACACGTTAGGTAGTCCCCAAAGATAAATTGATAAGGTACAAAACCCAGACGCTTGGTAGTCCCCAAAGACAGACTGATAAGGTACAAAACCCACACACTAGGTAGTCCCTAAAGAGAGACTGATAAGGTACAAAACCCAGACGCTTGGTAGTCACCAAAGACAGACTGATAAGGTACAAAACCCACACACTTGGTAGTCCCTAAGACAGACTGATAAGGTACAAAACCCAGACGCTTGGTAGTCCCCAAAGACAGACTGATAGGTACAAAACCCACACACTTGGTAGTCCCTAAAGACAGACTGATAAGGTACAAAACCCAGACGCTTGGTAGTCCCCAAAGACAGACTGATAAGGTACAAAACCCACACACTTGGTAGTCCCTAAAGACAGACTGATAAGGTACAAAACCCAGACGCTTGGTAGTCCCCAAAGACAATCTGATCTGGTACCAAAACCCACACACTAGGTAGTCCCTAAAGACAGACAGATAAGGTACAAAACCCAGACGCTTGGTAGTCCCCAAAGACAGACTGATAAGGTACAAAACCTACACACACTGTAGGTAGTCCCTAAAGACAGACTGATAAGGTACAAAACCCACACACTATGTAGTCCACAAAGACAGACTGATAAGGCACAAAACCCCAACTCTAGGTAGTCCCCGAAGACAAACTGATAAGGTTCAAAACCCACACGCTAAGTAGTCACCATAGACAGACTGATAAGGTACAAAAACCACACGATAAGTACTCCCCAAAGACATCACGATAAGGTACTAAACCCACAAGATAGGAAGTCCCCAAAGACAAACTGATAAGGTACAAAACCCACACGCTAAGTATTCCCCAAAGACAGACTGATAAGGTACAAAACCCACACACTATGTAGTCCCCAAAGACAGACTGATAAGGTACAAAACCCACACACTATATAGTCCCCAAAGACAGACTGATAAGGTACAAAACCCACACACTATGTAGTCCCCAAAGACAGACTGATAAGGTACAAAACCCACACACTATGTAGTCCCCAAAGACAAACTGATAAGGTACAAAACCCACACGCTAAGTATTCCCCAAAGACAGACTGATAAGGTACAAAACCCACACACTATGTAGTCCCCAAAGAGAGACTGATAAGGTACAAAACCCACACACTAGGTAGTCCCTAAAGACAGACTGATAAGGTACAATACCCACTCACTCGGTAGTCCCCAAATCAGACTGATAAGGTACAAAACCCACACGCTAGGTAGCCCCCATAGACAGACTGATAAGGTACAAAACCCATACACTAGGTAGTCCCTAAAGACAGACTGATAAT
>JAPXFY010000034.1:3812169-3814669 GCA_030674185.1 Monoplex corrugatus
AGAGAGAAAGAGAGAGAGAAGAGAAGAAAGAAAGAGAGAGAAGAAGAAAGAAAGAGAAGAGAAGAGAAGAGAAGAGAGAGAAGAAAGAGAGAGAGAAGAAAGAAAAGAGAAAGAGAGAGAAAGAAGAGAAGAGAGAGAGAAAAGAAGGAAGGAAGAGAAAGAAGAGAAAGAAGAAAAGAAAGAGAAGAAAAGAGAGAAAGAAAGAAAGAGAAGAAAGAAAGAAAGAGAAAAAGAAAGAGAGAAGAAAGAAAGAAAGAAAGAAAGAAAGAAGAGAAAGAAAGAAGAGAGGAAGAGAAGAAAAGAAAAGAGAAGAGAAGAGGAGAAGAGAAGAAAGAAGAAGAGAAAGAGAGAAGAGAGGAAGAAAAGAAAAGAAAGAGAGAAAGAAGAAAAGAGAAAGGAGAAGAAAAGAGAAAGAGAAAGGAAGAAGAAAAAGATAGAGAAGAGAAAAAGAAAGGAAAGAGAAAGAGAGAAAGAAAGAGAAAAAGAAAAGGAGAAAAGAGAAGAAAAGAGAAGAGAAGAAAAGAGAAGAGAGAAGAAAAGAAGAAAGGAGAGAAAAGAAAAAGAGAGAAGAAGAAGAAAATAGAAAGGAAAAAGAGAGAGAAAAGAAGAGAAGACAAGAGAGAGAAAATGAACAGAAAGAGAGACCGAAGAAAGAGAAAGACAAAGAAGAGAAGAGAAGAGAAAGAGAATAGAAAAGAGAAGAAAGAAAGAAAAAAAGAAGAAAGAGAGAATAAAAAAAAAAGAGAGAAAGAGAAGAAAAGAAGAGAAAGAAGAAAAGAACAGAGTAGAAGAAAGAGAAAAAAGAGAGAAGAGAAATGATAAAAGAAGAAAGAAGAGAAGAAAAGAGAAAGGAAGAAAAAAGAAGAAAAAAAGAAAAGAGAAAGAAAAGAATAGAAAGAAAGAAAAGAAAAGAGAAGAAAGAGAAGAGAAGAGAAGGAAAGAAAAGAGAAGAAAGAGAAGAAAGAAAAGAAAAGAGAAGAGAAGAAAAGAAAAGAAGAGAAGAGAAGAGAAAGAAAAAAAGAGAAGAGAAAGAAGAAAGAAAGAGAAGAAAAAAAAGAAAAGAGAAAGAAAAGAAAAGAAAAGAAAAGAAAAAGAAAAGAGAAGAAAAGAAAAGAAAAAAGAGAAGAAAAAGAAAAGAGAAGAAAAGAGAAGAAAAGGAAGAAAGAAAGAAAAGAAAAGAGAAAAGAAAGAGAAGAAAAGAAAAGAGAAGAAAGAAAAGAAAAGAAAAGAAAAGAAAAGAGAAGAAAAGAGAAGAGAAGAGAATAGAAGAAAAGAGAAGAAAAGAGAAGAAAAGAGAAGAGAAGAGAAGAGAAGAGAAGGGAAGAGACAATGGATCGGGGAAAAACAGACAGACAAACAAAGCCCTGAAATTAGACGTGGGAACACACCAGAAGTGAATCGAACAGCAAATCAAGGAAAATAGCGAATGTATTCCACATTTCAAACTTCGACCAAGGACAAGCCAACAAACAACTTCCTTTCCCCTAAGCCTGCCCGCCTGCTTCTTCTTCTTCCTTCTCTCCATCCTCCCTTCCTTTCTTCCTTTTAAAAGAGAACATGTGTGAGGAAGTGATTTTCAAAATGCAGTCAGGCGGATTTCATCCACCACCCTTCCTATCCCCAGACCCCCCTCTCTCTCCCTCTCTCTCCACCTACTTGGCACACCACCCTCACTCCCCTGCCATGACCCTTTTTTTTTATTTTATCATATTCTATTTGTTTTGTTTTAATTTATTGTATTTATTACAATCTATTTTCGTTTTAATCTATGTTGTTTTGCTTTATTTTATTTTAAAAATTATTTCATTTTATTCTGTATTTTATTTTGATATGTTTCATTTTATTTCATTTTATTTTGTTTTATTTTAGATTGTTTCGTTTTATTTCATTTTGTTTTATTTCATTTTATTTTATTATATTTTATTTCATTTTATTTTGTTTATTTTATTTGTTTTATTTTAGTTTGTATTTTATTTTATTTATTTTATTCTATTTTATTTTATTTTATTTTATTTTATTTTATTTTGCTTTGCTTTGTTTTATTTTATTTGATTCTTGTTTTTATTTTCAGATCTGTTGCTCTCAAAGGGGAGAAAATCATTTTGACAAGACACGGCAGTTTTTCTGGAAGAAGAAAAATGAAATCTTCGTTTTGAATATTGTGTGGATTGGATTGGCATTCGTGTCGTTTGCAAGGTTGCTGGAATCTTGTAACAGAGACAGCGACTCGATATTTTATTCATTTATTTATTTATTTATTCATTTATTTACTTGGTTTTTTATGTTTTTATTTGTTTATTTATACATTCATTCCCTCAATTTTGTATGTAATCTTTCAATTTATTTATCTATCTATTTATACGGGGGGGGGGGGGGGGGGGGTGGTGCAAAAGTAGGTATACAGTTATGAAAAAAAAAACACGTACAATACTCATTGCATTTATTCTACAAACAAATGAATATTGCATATACATGTAATAACAAGCACAGCCTTAATCCC
>JAPXFY010000034.1:3874669-3882169 GCA_030674185.1 Monoplex corrugatus
GAGAGAAAGAGAGTGAGAGGGAGAGAGAGAGAGAGAGAGGGAGAGAGAGAGGAGGGAGAGAGAGAAAGAGAGGAGCAGTCAGACAGACACAGGAACAGGGTTACAGAGACAGACAGACATAATTGGAGAGACAGACACACTCACATTCAGTGAGTGACACAGGAGTAGACAGAAACAGACAGAAATAGACAGAAATAGACAGACAGACAGACGGACAGACACAGAGAAAGAGCAGGACAGAGTTACAAGCCATATAAGATTGTACACAAGTCACGTAGCAAACAGTACCAATGTCTGAATGTTCAATGGTTTCTGTATTTCTCCTCCAGCTCACCTCCATTCTAACACCCACCCACGTGATTTGGACAGAAGAGAAAGAGAGAGAGAGAGAGAGAGAGAGAGAGAGAGAGAGAGAGGAGAGAGAGAGAGAGGCAGACAGAAACAGAGAGAGCGAGTGAGAGAGGCAGAGACAATGAGAGTGAAAGAGGGTGAGTGAGAGAGAGAAAGAGAGACAGAAAGAGAGAGATAGAGAGAGAGAAAGAGAGAGAGAGAGAGAGGGAGACATAGAGAGAAAGAGAGAGAGAGGGAGAGATAAAGAGAAAGAGAGAGAGAGGGAGAGAGAAAGAGAGAGAAAGAGAGATAGAGAAAGAGAAAGAGAGAGAGAGAGAAAAGAAGTCAGAGAGGCCAAAGGATAGAGATAGAGAAAGAGAAAGAGAGAGAAAGAGAGAGAGAAAAGAAGTCAGAGAGGCCAAAGGAAAGAGATAGAGAAAGAGAAAGAGAGAGAGAGAGAAAGGAAGTCAGAGAGGCCAAAGGATAGAGAAAGAGAAAGAGAGAAAGAGAGAAAGAGAAAGAGAGAGAGAGTGAGTGAGAGAGAGAGAGAGTGAGTGTGAGAGTGAGAGAGAGAGAAAGGAAGTCAGAGAGACCAAAGGATAGAGAAAGAGAAAGAGAGGAACAGCCAGGCAGACACAGACACAGGGTTAGAGAAACAGACAGACACAACTGGAGAGACAGACACACTCTCATTCAGTAAGGGACACAAGAGTAGACAGAAATAGACAGACAGATGGACAGACAAGACAGACAGACACAGAGAAAGAGCAGGACATAGTTACAAGCCATAAGACTGTACACAAGTCACGTAGCAGACTGTATCAACGTCTAAACTGTTCAGTGGTTTCTGTATTCTCCTCCAGGTCACCTCCCTCTAACACACACTATCCTCTCGGTGTATGGTGATTGAGAGGAAGGAAGGGCAAGAGAGAGAGAGAGAGAGAGAGAGAGAGAGAAGAGAGAGACAGAAGACAGAAGACATACAGACAGACAAGAAGAAGAAGAAGAATGCGAAGAAGAAGAAAATGCGAAGAAGAAGAATACGAATAAGAATACGAATAAGAAGAAGAAGAAGAATGCGAAGAAGAATTGACGAAGAAGAAGGAGAAGAAGAAGAAGAAGAAGAAATTGCGAAGAAGAATGCGAAGAAGAATTGCGAAGAAGAATTGCGAAGAAGAAGAATTGCGAAGAAGAATTGCAGAAGAAGAAGAATTGCGAAGAATGCAGAAGAATTGCGAAGAAGAATTGCGAAGAATGCGAAGAAGAATGCGAAGAATGCGAAAAAGAAGAATTGCGAAGAAGAAGAAGAAGAAGAATTGCGAAGAAGAAGAATTGCGAAGAAGAAGAAGAATGCGAAGAAGAAGAATTGGAGAAGAAGAAGAAGAATTGCGAAGAAGAAGAAGAGAAGAAGAAGAAGAAGAAGAAGAAGAAGAAGAAGAATTGCGAAGAAGAAGAAGAAGAATTGCGAAGAAGAAGAAGAAGAAGAAGAAGAAGAATGCGAAAGAAGAAGAAGAAGAAGAAGAAGAAGAAGAAGAAGAATTGGAAAAGAAGAATTGCGAAGAAGAAGAAGAAGAATTGCGAAGAAGAAGAATGCGAAGAAGAAGAAAAGAAGAATTGCGAAGAAGAAGAAGAAGAAGAATTGCGAAGAAGAAGAAGAAGAAGAATTGCGAAGAAGAAGAAAAATTGCGAAGAAGAAGAATTGCGAAGAAGAAGAAGAATTGCGAAGAAGAATGCGAAGAAGAAGAATTGCGAAGAAAGAAGAAGAATGCGAAGAAGAAGAAGAAGAATTGCGAAGAAGAATGCGAAGAAGAAGAAGAATTGCGAAGAAGAAGAAGAATTGCGAAGAAGAAGAAGAATTGCGAAGAAGAAGAAGAATTGCGAAGAAGAAGAAGAAAAGAAGAAGAAGAAGAAGAAGAAGAAGAAGAAGAAGAAGAAGAAGAAGAAGAAGAAGAAGAAGAAGAAGAAGAAGAAGAAGAGAAGAGAAGCAAAAGAAGAAGAAGAAGAAGAAGAAGAATTGCAAAGAAGAATGCGAAGAAGAATTGCGAAGAAGAAGAAGAATTGCGAAGAAGAAGAAGAAGAATGGAAGAAGAAGAAGAAGAAGAAGAAGAATGGAAGAAGAAGAAGAAGAAGAAGAAGAATTGCGAAGAAGAAGAAGAAGAAGAAGAAGAAGAAGAAGAAGAAGAAGAAGAAGAAGAAGAAGAAGAAGAAGAAGAAGAAGAAGAAGAAGAAGAAGAAGAAAAGAAGAAAAGAAGAAGCAGAAGAAAGAAGAAGAAGAAGAAGAAGAAGAAGAAGAAGAAGAAGAAGAAGAAGAAGAAGAAGAAGAAGAAGAAGAAGAAGAAGAAGAAGAAGAAAGAAGAAGAAGAAGAAGAAGAAGAAGAAAGAAGAAGAAGAAGAAGAAGAAGAAGAGAAGAAGAAGAAGAAGAAGAAGAGAAGAGAAGAAGAAGAAGAAGAAGAAGAAGAAGAAGAAGAAGAAGAAGAAGAAGAAGAAGAAGAAGAAGAAGAAGAAGAAGAAGAAGAAGCAGAAGAAGAAGAAGAAGAAGAAGAAGAAGAAGAAGAAGAAGAAGAAGAAGAAGAAGAAGAAGAAGAAGAGAAGAAGAGAAGAAGAGAAGAAGAAGAAGAAGAAGAAGAAAGAAGAAGAAGAAGAAGAAGAAGAAGAAGAAGAGAAGAATAAGAGATTGCAGAATAAGAAGAGAATGCGAAGAAAAGAAGAAGGAAGAAGAAGAATGAAAAGAAAAAGAATAGCGTAAAAGGAAGAAGAATAGACGAAGAAGAAGAAGAAAGCGAAGAAGAAGAAAAGACAGAAGAACGAAAAGAAAAGAAGGACAGAAGAAGAAAAAAGAGAATTGGAAAAAAAGAAGAAGAATTGCGAAGAGACAGAAGAGAAGTAAATTGCGAGGAAGAAGAAGAAGAGAAGAAGAAGACAGAAGAAGAAGAAGAAAAAAGAAGAAGAAGAAGAGAAGAAGTAGAAGAAGAGAAAGAAGAAGAAAGAAGAAGAAGAAAGAAGAGAAAAGAAGAAGAAAAGAAAAGAAGAAAGAAGAAGAAAAAAGAAAAGAAAAGGAAGAAGGATGAGAGAGAGAAAGAGAGACAGACTGACAGAAACAGAGAAGAGAGAAACAGAGAGAGAAAGAGAGACAGACGACAGAAACAGAGACAGAGAGAAAAGAGAGAAAGAGAGACAGAGAAGACAGAAAAGAGACAGAGAGAAACAGAAGAAAGAGAGAGAGAAGACAGAAACAGAGACAGAGAGAAACAGAGAGAAGAGAGACAGAGACAGACAGAAACAGAGACAGAGAGAAACAGAGAGAAGAGAGACAGAGAAGACAGAAAAGAGAAGAGAGAAAGAGAGACAGAGACAGACAGAAACAGAGACAGACAGAAACAGAGAGAAAGAGAGACAGAGACAGACAGAAACAGAGACAGAGAGAAACAGAGAGAAAGAGAGACAGAGACAGACAGAAACAGAGACAGAGAGAAACAGAGAGAGAAAGAGAGACAGACCGACAGAAACAGAGACAGAGAGATAGATAAAAAGGCAAACAAGAAAAGCAAAAGTTTAAAAAAAAATTCCGGAAAGAAGCAGAAGTTTAAACCGTTATTCCTCAAGGATAATGTGATTATGTCCCACTTGTGCTGTCTAACAACTAGCGTTTTGTCTGTGCATACATACATACATAATCCAGCGTAAAAAAAATAATGCATTGATATTTGTAGGAAACAATGGAACAAAACAATCCATCAAGACATTCTAATTATCTTCCTTTTCATATAGAAATTGTAAGCAGAAAAAAAAAACAAAAAAAAAAACACACACACACAAAGAAAAAAGAACCAGAACGCGTATTTAATACAACCACACAAGACAGGCGCAATTTTGGGGCCAACTGGCCTTTGTCAAGCGTAAGATCACAAACGAACAAAGACCAAATACAAAATTTAGGAGAAAAAGACTGAAACTTTCCTGCTGCTTCGTCAAATGTGAGAAAAAGACTAAACTGACTAAAATGACATCATAATGTATTTGTGAGTAAACATAATGTCAGAGCGGAAGTGAGATGAATTCTGCAATTCGAATAGTGGTAATGCCATATTAATATTGTTTTATCCTGCAGAGGGTCGGGGACTGAAATTAAAACTACGATGCACTAGCTGAAAGTAGTTCTTGGAATGTAAAGTATCCTACAATTAAATAATGGATAAGAGAAAATATAAGCATATGATCGACTGATGGAAAATCATATAATCAAGAGGTATGGCTTATGTAAATGGATCGTGCCTAGTGCAACGAATCCGGTCTGACCTTGGAAGGGAAGAAAAACATCCTAAACCAACAGCCTAGGGGCAGAAGGGAAAACCAGAGTCCCCAGAGAAAAACAACAACTTAGAATATAAAAATTGTACTGAGAAAAGAGCACGTTGAACAATAAGATCTGCCAACTTCAGTTATGAAAAGAAAAGTACGTTAGTATGACCATGTAACAAGATCCAGTAGCTTTGATAAATCAATTCCCAGGGACATGCACTGCATAGAGAGGGAGACACAGCGGAAAACAGAAAAGATGATTCTGAAATGGACATAGCAACTACTTGCAGAGATCCGGGTTTTGGCACCCAACCGGCAGACCTGGGAAGAATCTAGTAAACAGTTCTTTAGTACCACGCTCCGATAACTCATTAAGGAATTAAGTGAGAACGTGAAGAAGAAGAAGAATGCGAAGAAGAAGAATGCGAAGAAGAAGAATGCGAAGAATGCGAAGAAGAGGAATGCGAAGAAGAGGAATGCGAAGAAGAAGAATGCGAAGTAGAAGAAGAATGCGAAGAATGCGAAGAAGAAGAAAAAGAAGAAGAAGAAAAAGAAGAAGAATGCGAAGAAGAAGAAGACTGCGAAGAAGAAGAAGAATGCGAAGAATGCGAAGAAGAAGAAGAATGCGAAAAATGCGAAGAAGAAGAAGAATGCGAAGAAGAATGCGAAGAAGAAGAAGAATGCGAAGAAGAATGCGAAGAAGAATGCGAAGAAGAATGCGAAGAAGAAGAATGCGAAGAAGAATGCGAAGAAGAAGAATGCGAAGAATGCGAAAAAGAATGCGAAGAAGAATGCGAAGAAGAAGAATGCGAAGAAGAAAAATGCGAAGAAGAAGAAGAAGAAGAAGAAGAAGAAGAAGAAGAAGAAGAAGAAGAAGAAGAAGAAGAAGAAGAAGAAGAAGAAGAAGAAGAAGAAGAAGAAGAAGAAGAAGAAGAAGAAGAAGAAGAAGAAGAAGAAGAAGAAAGAGACAGTCAATTTCAGTTTCAGTTCCAGTTTCAGTTCCAGTTTCAGTTTCAGTTTCAATTTCTCAAGGTGACGTCTCCGCGCTCGGAACGAATTCCATACGCACTAACGTCACAGGTGCCATGTGTATGGTTGATCATGCCACAAGCCTCAAGCCTGCACATAAACCCATGAGCTGGCCAGGTCCTGAGGCCCTACCTAGACTATGTTTTATCTGGTCTATATTTCATACTTGTGTTTTATCAGCCTATCATAGGAATCATCTTGGTTACATGAAAATGACGGGAGCAGACAGACAGAAAGACACAGAGCGGATCAGGGGAGAAAGAGAGAGAAACAGACAAAGAGACATACAAAGAAACAGACAAAGAGACAGACACAGAAAAACAGAGGGACAGTTCAGAGAAAAAAGAAAACATGAGAGAAATTCAGACAGACAGACTGACAGAAAGAGACAGGGTAAATGTGAGGGGAAGAGAGAGAGAGAGAGAGAGAGAGAGAGAGAGAGAGAGAGAGAGAGAGACAGACAGACAGACAGACAGACATACAGACATAATATAGACAGATAGACAGACAGAGTCACTAGACTTCTGTTCAAGTTTTGGGAAGCGTGGCAGAGCATTTTGTCGAATCTTTTATAATTATCTTACCTTCTTACTGAAAGAAAGAAAGAAAGAAAGAAAGGAAGGCAGAAAAGAAAGAAAGAAACAAAGAAAAGAAAGAAAGAAAGAAAAAAAGGAAAAGAAAAGGAAGAAGGGATGAGCGAGAGAAAGAGAGACAGACCGACAGAAACAGAGACAGAGAGAAACAGAGAGAGATAGAGAGACAGACGGACAGAAACAGAGACAGAGAGAAACAGAGAGAGACAGAGAGACAGACCGACAGAAACAGAGACAGAGAGAAACAGAGAGAGAAAGAGAGACAGACCGACAGAAACAGAGACAGAGAGAAACAGAGAGAGAAAGAGAGACAGACCGACAGAAACAGAGACAGAGAGAAAAAGAGAGAGAGAAAGAGAGACAGACCAACAGAAAAAGAGACAGAGAGAAAGAGAGAGAGAAAGAGAGACAGACCGACAGAAACAGAGACAGAGAGAAAGAGAGAGAGAAAGAGAGACAGACCGACAGAAACAGAGACAGAGAGAAAGAGAGAGAGAAAGAGAGACAGACTGACAGAAACAGAGACAGAGAGAAACAGAGAGAGAAAGAGAGACAGACTGACAGAAACAGAGACAGAGAGAAACAGAGAGAGACAGAGAGACAGACTGACAGAAACAGAGACAGAGAGAAACAGAGAGATAGATAGAGAGACAGACCGACAGAAACAGAGACAGAGAGAAAGAGAGAGAGAAAGAGAGACAGACTGACAGAAACAGAGACAGAGAGAAAGAGAGAGAGAACGAGAGACAGACCGACAGAAACAGAGACAGAGAGAAAGAGAGAGAGAGAGAAAGAGAGACAGACCGACAGAAACAGAGACAGAGAGAAAGAGAGAGAGAGATAGAGAGACAGACTGACAGAAACAGAGACAGAGAGAAACAGAGAGAGAAAGAGAGACAGACCGACAGAAACAGAGACAGAGAGAAACAGAGAGAGAAAGAGAGACAGACCGACAGAAACAGAGACAGAGAGAAAGAGAGAGAGAAAGAGAGACAGACCGACAGAAAAAGAGACAGAGAGAAAGAGAGAGAGAGATAGAGAGACAGACCGACAGAAACAGAGACAGAGAGAAACAGAGAGAGATAGAGAGACAGACCGACAGAAACAGAGACAGAGAGAAACACAGAGAGATAGAGAGACAGACTGACAGAAACAGAGACAGAGAGAAACAGAGAGAGAAAGAGAGACAGACCGACAGAAACAGAGACAGAGAGAAACACAGAGAGATAGAGAGACAGACTGACAGAA
>JAPXFY010000034.1:3892169-3895106 GCA_030674185.1 Monoplex corrugatus
GATGATGATGATGATGATGATGATGATGATGATGATGATGATGATGATTGAGTAATACATCTTCTTGGCACATTATCAGGTATTCCATGTTAATAGGGAAAATACTGTTGATCATTTTCTCCCAATCGATCAGAATGGAAACAGAATGATCGTAAGGAGCTAAGCCAAATCAATGGGAAAAAGGTTCTGACGATGTGAAAAAAGTCCCAAAAACATAAGAATGAAAATGACATTCACACTCCGGCAATTGTAACGGTGTTGAACTGGGAATAAAATAACCCTCCGGCCAAGTTAGCAGATACCCAGCTTTAACTAGGAAAACAAATCGAGGGTTGACAGCGAGAACCCAGTATCTCACTTGTTTGTCAATTTTCACTTTGTTTATACTGTACTGTTGCTTTTGATGTGATCTTTCACTTGGTTGACTTGGTTTTTGCCATGAAACTGATTTTTGATCGGTTATCGATAAAACCCAAAACCAGTATCCCAAAATGTAGATATAGCCTCTACCCGAAAACCCAGCTAAAAATTGTCTGCTGTAAGCTATTAGAAAATCGAGATACTTGGTTCTGCTAGTAATTTTTGTCTGATCAAACAGACCCTATAGTTCCCCATGGTGATAGTAAACACCGTATGACTGGGAGAGAAAAGAGAGGACGGGATTCCTTACGTGTACAAAGAAGCAAACAAAGAATGAATATGACATCTACCCCCTGGCTCACTCGTCAGATTGCCTGTGCAAAACGTACCCGCCGCAGAGAAGAGCGCCGATGGCGCAAATCCAAACTCACTGTACATAGGCAACTTTTCCAAGCCTGTAAAACAAAAGTATCCACCCTCACTGCATCTGCAAAAACAAGCTATTTCCAAACCAAAATCCTGAATGCCTCTTCTTCAAGAGAACTCTTTACAACCATGAATCATCTCCTTGGCACACGAAAAGATTTACCTCTCCCAACAAAACACACAAATGAAGAACTCCCATCTGTATTCTCCAAGTATTTCACCACCAAAATACAAACTCTTCGTGACAGGCTTGACAGGACACCCTGTCAACCATGCCCACCTGACCCTTCCTTCTCTGGCACACCTCTTACTACTTTTACCCCAGGCTCACAAGAAGAAATTCTCAACACAATCAGATCCATGTCGTTCCAAACCTGCGAACTGGATCCTCTTCCAGGTTCTCTCTACTCTGACTGTCTCCCTACTCTCCTCCCAGTCATCACTGACATCATCAACACTTCTCTTCAAACTGGAACTGTCCCAGATTCTTTCAAGTCTGCTATTGTTCACCCTCTCCTCAAGAAACACAATTTAGACCCAAATGAACTGAAAAATTTCCGGCCTATCTCTAGTCTCTCTTTCTTGTCAAAACTCATCGAAAAAGTTGTCCTCAACCAGCTGAACTCTCACCTGTCTGCCAACAATCTCCTCAATCCTTTCCAGTCAGCCTACCGCCAGTGCCATAGCACTGAAACTGCCCTGCTACACATTCTCAACAATCTCCTCCTTGCAACTGATACTGGCAAAGTCTCTCTCCTCACACTCCTTGATCTGTCTGCAGCCTTCGATACCATTGATCATGGTATTCTCCTTTCTAGACTTTATCATACTTTTGGCATCTCTGACATAGCTCTCTCCTGTTCACTTCACTTCATATCTATCAAACAGAAAACAAACTGTTCTCATTAATGGCACTTACTCTCAACCTGCATACTTCTATGCTGATGACACCCAACTTCTAGACAGTGACACACCAGACAATATACAGCGCCTCTTGACTCGCACCACTGAGTGTTACTCGGACATTAAGAACTGGATGACATACAACAAACTTCAGCTTAATGATGACAAGACAGAAGCTATCCTCATTGGCACCCGTCAGAAACTTTCTCAGCTGCCTCCTCTTTCTCTCCCATTATGTAACACATCAGTCCCAATTTCTGATTCAGCTAAAAACCTTGGTGTCTGCATTGACTCTACCATCTCCATGAACAACTTTGTTTCTCAAACTGCCAGATCTTGCTACTATCACCTCCATCGTATAAGCCTGATCAGGAAGTATCTCTCTGTCGAAACAACTGCAAAACTCGTTCTCTCCTTCATAATGTCTCGCATTGACTATTGGAATTCACTCCTGTCTGGTCTTCCTGCCTCCACCATTCACATCCTGCAGCGCATTCAAAACAATGCTGCACGCCTTGTACTAAAAAAGAAAAAAAAGCTGACCACATATCTCCTCTCCTGGCACAACTTCACTGGCTCCCTGTATCAAAGCGCATACAGTACAAACTAGACACCATGTGCTACAAAAGCCTCAATAACGCAGCCCCCGATTACCTGTCAAGCTTACTTGAGATCTATGTTCCCTCACGTACCCTCCGCTCTGCCTCCGATCCTCTGATTTTTCGCTTTCCACGCACTAAGCTCAATACCTATGGTCCACGAGCCTCCTCTGTTTCTGCTCTCTTGGAACAATCTCCCTCTCTCAGTCCGTCAGCAATCTACTTTTGTCTCCTTCAAGTCCGCTCTCAAAACTCACCTTTTCTCCTCTGCATAAAATCCTGACCTCACTCAATCCCCTCTGCAGCCTGTCTCCACTCGGAGGGGAATCACATTGTAATATATAATTGTATATAATATGCTCTCTATAATTTTCCATTGCTTTTATTCTTTCTCCCCATTTATAGCCGTGTGCGTGTGCGTGTGCGTGTGCGTGTGTGTGCGTGTGTGTGTGTTGTGTGTGTGTGTGTGTGTGTGTGTGTGTGTGTGTGTATGTGTGTGTGTGTGTGTGTGTGTGTGTGTGCGTGCGTGCGTGCGTGCGTGTGTGTGCGTGCGTGCGTGTGTGTCTGTTTTAGCGCTTAGATTTGATTTTATCAAGATTTTGCGCTATATAAAATATCGTATTGTATTGTATTGTATTGTATTGCATTG
>JAPXFY010000034.1:3917706-3925206 GCA_030674185.1 Monoplex corrugatus
ACTGATTTTTGATCGGTTATCGATAAAACCCAAAAGCAGTATCCCAAAATGTAGATATAGCCTCTACCCGAAAACCCAGCTAAAAATTGTCTCCCGTAAGCTATTAGAAAATCGAGATACTTGGTTTTGGTTGTCAGCCCTCGAAATGCTAGTAATTTTTGTCTGATCAAACAGACCCTATAGTTGCCCATGGTGATAGTAAACACCGTGTGACCGGGAGAGAAAAGAGAGGACAGGATTCCTTACGTGTACAAAGAAGCAAACAAAGAATGAATATGACATCTATCCCCCTGGCTCACTCATCAGATTGCCTGTGCAAAACGTGCCCGCCGCAAAGAAGAGCGCCGCTGGCGCAAATCCAAACTCACTGTACATAGGCAACTTTTCCAAGCCTCTAAAACAAAAGTATCCACCCTCATTGCATCTGCAAAAACAAGCTATTTCCAAACCAAAATCCTGAATGCCTCTTCTTCAAGAGAACTCTTTACAACCACGAATCATCTCCTTGGCACACGAAAAGATTTACCTCTCCCAACAAAACACACAAATGAAGAACTCCCATCTGTATTCTCCAAGTATTTCACCACCAAAATACAAACTCTTCGTGACAGGCTTGACAGGACACACTGTCAACCATGCCCACCTGACCCTTCCTTCTCTGGCACACCTCTTACTACTTTTACCCCAGTCTCACAAGAAGAAATTCTCAACACAATCAGATCCATGTCGTTCAAAACCTGCGAACTGGATCCTCTTCCAGGTTCTCTCTACTCTGACTGTCTCCCTACTCTCCTCCCATTCATCACTGACATCATCAACACTTCTCTTCAAACTGGAACTGTCCCAGATTCTTTCAAGTCTGCTATTGTTCACTCTCTCCTCAAGAAATACAATTTAGACCCAAATGAACTGAAAAATTACCGGCCTATCTCTAATCTCTCTTTCTTGTCAAAACTCATCGAAAATGTTGTCCTCAATCAGCTGAACTCTCACCTGTCTGCCAACAATCTCCTCAATCCTTTCCAGTCAGCCTACCGCCAGTGCCATAGCACTGAAACTGCCCTGCTACACATTCTCAACAAAATCTCCTCCTTGCAACTGATACTGGCAAAGTCTCTCTCCTCACACTCCTTGATCTGTCTGCAGCCTTCGATACCATTGATCATGGTATTCTCCTTTCTAGACTTCATCATACTTTTGGCATCTCTGACATTGGTCTCTCCTGGTTCACTTCATATCTATCAAATAGAAAACAAACTGTTCTCATCAATGGCACTTACTCTCAACCTGCATACCTGACCTGTGGTGTTCCACAAGGATCTGTCCTTGGCCCTGTTCTTTTCACTCTTTACACCTCCCCCTGTCCACCATCATCAACTCCCACTCTATAAAACACCACTTCTATGCTGATGACACCCAACTTCTAGACAGTGACACACCTGACAATATACAGCGCCTCCTGACTCGCACCACGGAGTGTTACTCGGACATTAAGAACTGGATGACATACAATAAACTTCAGCTTAATGACGACAAGACAAAAGCTATCCTCATTGGCACCCGTCAGAAACTTTCTCAGCTGCCTCCTCTTTCTCTCCCATTATGTAACACATCAGTCCCAATTTCTGATTCAGCTAAAAACCTTGGTGTCTGCATTGACTCTACCCTCTCCATGAACAACTTTGTTTCTCAAACTGCCAGATCTTGCTACTATCACCTCCATCGTATAAGCCTGATCAGGAAGTATCTCTCTGTGGAAACAACTGCAAAACTCGTTCTCTCCTTCATAATGTCTCGCATTGACTATTGCAATTCACTCCTGTCTGGTCTTCCTGCCTCCACCATTCACATCCTGCAGCGCATTCAAAACAATGCTGCACGCCTTGTACTAAAACATTTAAAAACTGACCACATATCTCCTCCCCTGGCACAACTTCACTGGCTCCCTGTATCAAAGCGCATACAGTACAAACTAGACACCATGTGCTACAAAAGCCTCAATAACGCAGCCCCCGATTACCTGTCAAGCCTACTTGAGATCTATCTTCCCTCACGTACCCTCCGCTCTGCCTCCGATCCTCTGACTTTTCGCTTTCCACGCACTAAGCTCAATACCTATGGTCCACGAGCCTTCTCTGTTTCTGGTCCACTCTCCTGGAACAAACTTCCTCTCTCAGTCCGTCAGCAACCTACTTTTTGTCTCCTTCAAGCCCGCTCTCAAAACTCACCTTTTCTCCTCTGCATAAAATCCTGACCTCACTCAATCCCCTCTGCAGCCTGTCTCCACTCGGAGGGGAATCACATTGTAATATATAATTGTATGTAATATGCTCTCTATAATTTTCCATTGCTTTTATTCTTTCTCCCCATTTATAGCCGTGTGCGTGTGCGTGTGCGTGTGCGTGTGCGTGTGCGTGTGCGTGTGCGTGTGCGTGTGTGTGTGTGTGTGTGTGTGTGTGTGTGTGTGTGTGTGTGTGAGTGTGCGTGCGTGCGTGCGTGTGTGTGCGTGCGTGCGTGTGTGTCTGTTTTAGCGCTTAGATTTGATTTTATCAAGATTTTGCGCTATATGAAATATTGTATTGTATTGTATTGTATTGTATTGTACATCTTATAGAACAAGTCAACAGTACCAAAAATGGGGAGTAAAAAGATCTTCAAGCTGACCTTCCAGATTTCTGTTTTCATCATCATCATCAGGTGCCTTGCCGCATGGCGTTGGCGATTATGGACTTCCATCTGTCTCTGTCTCTTGCTGCCTCAAGCATCTCTTCCACCCTCCCTGTCTTCAGCCACTCTGCAAGTCCGTCTGGTATCTTCTCCCTGGGTCTACCTGGTGCTCTCCTTCCCTCCAGCTTTCCCGTTGTGACCAGGTGCTCCAATTCCCCTTTCCTCATGAAATGGCCTATGAATGTTGCCTGCTTTTTCCTAATCTTCCTTATAAATGATCTACTTGTGTCTGTCTCCACCAAGACTGTCTCGTTTGTTTTCTATGCTGTCCATGGAACTCTCAACATTCTTCTTAGAAACCACATCTCGGCTGCCTCAATCTTGTTCTGGCTTTGCTTGTTGACTGTCCACACCTCACATCCGTACAACAGTATTGGTTCTGTATAACATTCAAGAACTCTCTTCCTGATGTTAATTGATAGGCATTTGTTGGTAAGAATGCTTGTCATCTTCTTGAATG
This sequence comes from Monoplex corrugatus, assembly GCA_030674185.1. Classification (NCBI taxonomy): domain Eukaryota; kingdom Metazoa; phylum Mollusca; class Gastropoda; order Littorinimorpha; family Ranellidae; genus Monoplex; species Monoplex corrugatus. Next base: position 3,920,894 of record JAPXFY010000034.1, read on the forward strand.
CTATTTTGGCTTGGCCGATTCTGCTGGCTATTTCTGATGTGCATCTGCCATCTGATGAAATGGTCGTTCCCAGGTATTTAAATTTATCAACCTGATATCCTTTGTAAACACGGCAAAAATGGTACTTTTTTCCATCAAGTGGATCTTAGGCTGCTTCATGGCGATAGTGGTGACTACATGACTGGGAGAGACGAGACACATCAGGTATCCATACACCATGTGCAAACGAACAAATAAACACAGAACAAATTTAACATTTTCCAGCAACTTTCAGTGATATTGAACAGGGGAGCGGGTGCGGTCAATGAAAATCGTTATGACAGGCAGCCAGATGTCGGTCTTCATCATACACATCATCATCATCATCATCATCATCATCATCATCATCATCATCATCATCATCATCATCATCATCATCATCATCATCACACCACCACCACCACCACACCATCATCCTCATCCTCATCATGTGTCCTGTCGCATGGTTGGCATTCATGGCCTCCATACGAATATATCTTTTGTCGCTGCAAGTACATCTCTCACGCTCTCTGTTTTCATCCAGTCAGCAAGTTCGTCCAATATTTTCTCCCTGGGTCTACCTGGTGCTCTTTTCCTTTCATACTTTCCTGTTGTGACCTGGTGCTTTAATGTCTCTTGCTTCAGAAAATGTCCTGTAGATGTTGCTAGTCTTTCCCTAATCTTCTTCATTAATATTCTTCTAGTGTCTACTTCCTTCAAGACGCCAAGACTAGTAGATATCCATATTAAACTAGGCAACAAAAAAGCTGGTGGCTGTCCTTCATCAAGCAGACCTTCGGCTGTTCCAAAGCAATAATAAAACCACATGACTGAGAGAGAAGAACCAATCCAGGTATCTGTGCACCATGTGCAGAGGAACAAATAAAGACTGAATGAATGTAACATTTCCAGCAAACTTCAGTGACATGAAACAGGGAAAAGAGTAGAGTCAATAAAAACCATCCTGACACAAACCCAGATATCAAAACAAAACAAAAAATATATAGGTAATTTTCTTCCACTCGATCAGAATCAAACATGGTTATTGTAGAGAGCAAAGATGAATTGATGAGGAGATGGTTCTGACGATGAAAAGAGTAAGACAAAAATACATAAAGGCTAAAAAAAGACACCGTTTATTGGTGCCAAAATGTTAACTAAACATCTTCAAACCGAACAAACAATGCTTGTAATTTTCTCCCAATCAATCAGAATGGAAGCCAAATCAGTGTCATCATTATTATCAAGTGCCTTGCCACATGGCGTTGGCGATCATGCCCCCCCCCCCCCCCTCCATCTGTTTCTATCCCTTTGCTACCACAAGCTCATCTTCCACCCTCTTTGTCTTCAGCCACTCTACAAGTCCGTCCAATATTTTCTCCCTGGGTCTGCCTGGTACTCTCTTTCCCTACAGCTTTCCTGTTGTGACTAGGTACTCTATTCCCCTTTCCTCATAGAATGGCCTATAAATGTTGCCTGTCTTTTCCTAATCTTCATTATGAATGAACTTCTTGTGTCTGCCTCCATCAAAACTGTCCCGCTTGTTTTCTTTGCTGTCCATGAAACTCTCAACGTTCTTCTCAGAAACCACATGTCGGCTACAAATCATTGTAGAGAACACAAAAGAAGTGGTGGGAAGAAGGGTCTGTTGGAGAGTAAAACAAGAAAATAGAACCCCCCCCTCCCCCCCACCACCACCCCCAAAATTTGTTGTCATATTCTCCGGCATTTTTTAGCGGTGCAAAAATTGGAACCCAACCAAAGTCTGCGCTGTGCTGGCACGTACTAGCTTCAAGTAGAACAAATGCTGGTGATTTTTGTTTGTTTGTTTGTTTGTTTGTTTGTTTTGTTTGTTTGTTTGCTGGTATATTTGTTTTTTTGTTTGTTTGTATGTTTGTTTTTGTTTGTTTGTTTCGTCTTATCAAACAGACTCAACACTGCCCCATGGTGACAATGAAGATCGTCTAACTGGAAGAGAAGTGAAAGGACATGTTTCCTCATTTGTACAGAGGAGCTAACAAGGAACGAACATGACATCCACCAGAAAGCTTCAGTGGCACAATAAAATGGAAGCTAAAAACCTACCTTCAAGCTGAGCTTTGCAGGTTTCCATTTTACAGGGTAACATTTCGTTCATAATGTTCTTCCCATCAATCAGAGACAAAGAGCAATCACTGTAAAATGCAAACAAAGAAGATTGAGTAGGAGAGAGACGGGTGGGGGTGGGGGTGGGGGGGGGTGTTAGTTATTACGACACAAAGCGTCAGAGGAAGAAAACCAAATGTCGTCCAACAAATTCCAATGATGTGGAAAAAGAGGAAGAGAGAAATCTTCAAGCTGAGCTTAGAGATATCCTGCTTAAAACAGGCGAAAATGCTGGTAATGTTTTCGTCATGGGGCAGACATTAACTGGTCCACAGCAGTAATACAACCAACGAATGGGAGACGTTTGACGGCTTGACGCGCTTAGCGCGCCATTTATTGACGTAACCATATACATGGTTTTAGCGCCAAGGGGTATAACTCATCCCTCTCATACTGGCAACAAATTTAAACAAAGCGAAACAAATAAAGGAAACAGAAAAACGGAAAATTCAAATAAAGAGCAGAAAAGTAATATTTACAATATCAAAACAACAGTTTTACAGTAGAAGTGGACATGCGTGACCATCCAACTATGCCTAATATTGACCTGTACTATTTTGGTTAAGAAAAAAGCTATTAGTCTTACCAAAAATCTTTTTCATATTGAAATTAAAGCAGCAATGTTCTTCTTCGTATCGCATGTGCTTCCGCAATGTATTTGGAGATTGACTGTAAATTATCTGTTTTTTCACATGCTAATATTGACCTTAGATCTTGTCTTAACGCTGCTCTGGAGGAAAATATATTACATCTATTTCTTACAGTAATATAAGCTTCACATATGGAGAGAAGAGGCAGATCAGATTTTCATACAACATGTGCAGAGAAAAAGAGAGAGAGAGAGAGAAAGAAAGAGAGAGAGAAAGAGAGAGAAAAAAAGTGAGAGACAGACAGAGACAGACCAGACAGACAGACAAACAGACAGACAGAGAGAAATCGAGACACGGAGAGAGAGAGAAAGTGAGTGAAAGAGAGAGAGAGAGACAGACAGACAAAGACAGAGACAGAGAATAACAGAGAGAAAGAAAGAGAGTGAGTGGCGACAAGGATGTGTGTGTGTGAGTGAGAGAGAGAGTGAGAAAGAGAGAGAGAGAAGAGACAGAGACAGTGTGTGTGTGTGTGTGTGTGTGCGTGTGTGTGTGGTTTGAAAGAGAGAGAGAGAGAGACACAGAGAGAGGCAGACAGACAGAGAGAGAGAGACAGAGAGAGAGAGAAACAATGACAGTGACAGAGGGGAGAATAGGAACAGAGAAAAAGACAAACAGAGCAAAACAGACACAAACAGACAGAGACAGACATGCAGACAGACAAACAGACAGAATCAGACAGACACAAACAGACAAACACATAGAGACAGAGACAGAGGCAGAGGAATCGAATCAAGCCTTTCCGTTGTGCAGAGAAGAAACAGGGGGAACAAGTAAAAGAATAAATATGACATTCCCCACCAAAACTTGAATCGTGCAGAAAATGGGCATTTTACAAAACTTCGAGGTTTCTGTCATACAAAATGTTAGTAATTTTCCCCTCATCAGTCAGAACAGAAACGTGATGATTGCAAGAAGCAAAGACAAACTGATCAGAAACGAGAAGAGGACGTTTGTGATGATGATAATCATCATCAAGTGCCTTGCCACATGGCGTTGGCGATCATGGCCTTCCATATGTTTCTATTCCTTGTTGCCGCAAGCACATCTTCCACCCTCTCTGTTTTCAGCCACTCTGCAAGTCCGTACAATATTTTTTCCCTGAGTCTACCTGGTGCTTTTTTCCCTCCATTTTTCCTGTTGTGACCAGGTGCTCCAATTCCCCTTTCCTCATAAAGAGGCTTATAAATGTTGCCTGCGTTTTCCTAATTTTCCTTATGAATGATCTTCTTGTGTCTGCCTCCATCAAGACTGTCTCGTTTGTTTTCTTTGCTGTCCATGAAACTCTCAACATCATTCTCAGAAACCACATCTCTGCTGCCTCAATCTTGTTGGCTTTGTTTACTGTCCACGCATCACAACCGTATAACATTATCGGTTCTATATAACATTCAAGAACTCTCTTCCTGATGTTAATTGATAGGCATTTGTTGGAAGAATGCTATTCATCTTCTTGAATGCTGTTTTGGCTTGGCCGATTCTGCTGGCTATTTCTGATGTGCA
>JAPXFY010000034.1:3930206-3940206 GCA_030674185.1 Monoplex corrugatus
TCTCTCTGTCTCTGTCTCTGTTCTGTTTCTTCTCTGTCTCTCTCTGTCTCTCTGTCTTTCTCTCTCTCTCTGTCTCTCTGTCTCTGTCTCTGTCTTCTCTCTGTCTCTCTCTGTCTCTCTGTCTGTTTCTCTCTCTTCTTGTCTCTCTGTGTCTCTTCTCTGTTCTGTTTCTCTCTCTTTGTCTTGTCTCTGTCTGTCTCTGTCTCTCTGTCTCTCTCTGTCTCTTCTTCTCTGTCTCTCTCTGTCTCTCTGTTCTCTGTCTCTTCTCTCTGTCTCTGCTTCTCTGTCTCTCTGTCTCTGTCTCTGTCTCTCTGTCTCTGTCTCTTTTCTCTTGTCTCTGTCTCTTCTGTCTCTGTCTCTGTCTCTCTCGTGTCTCTGTCTCTGTCTCTCTGTCTCTGTCTCTGTCTCTCTCGTCTCTGTCTCTGTTCTCTCGTCTCTTCTTCTCTGTCTCTGTCTCTCTGTCTCTCTCTGTCTCTGTCTCTCTCTGTCTCTCTGTCTCTGTCTCTCTGTCTCTCTTGTCTCTCTCTCTCTCTGTTCTCTGTTCTCTCTGTCTCTCTGTTGTCTCTCTCTCTCTGTCTCTGTCTCTGTCTCTCTGTCTTTCTCTGTCTTGTCTCTCTCTCTGTCTCTTTCTCTCTCTCTCTTTCTCTCTCTGTCTGTGTGTGTGTATGTGTGTGTCTGTGTGTTGTGTCTGTGTGTGTTTGTGTGTGTTGTGTGTGTGTGTGTGTGTGTGTGTGTTGTGGTTTGTCGCGCCCGCCCGTGTGTGTGTGTGGTGTGTGTGTGGTGTGTGTGTGTGTGTGTGTGTGTGTGTGTGTGTGTGTGTGTGTGTGTGTGTGTGTGCGCCCGCCGTGTGTGTTTATGTGTGTGTGTGGGGTGTGTGTGTGTGTGTGTTTATGTGTGTGTGTGTGTGTGTGTGTGTGTGTGTGTGTGTGTGTGTGGTGTGTGTGTGTGTGTGTGTGTGTGTGTGTGTGTGTGTGGTGTGTGTGTGTGAATACAGAGTTTGAATATTGTCAGAGGCGTCCCAAAAAGTGGGCTATACACATCTTCCTTAAAAAATGCTCAATTTATGCTCTTCTTTTTTTTAGGAGGGGGGGGGGGGGGTCTCTTTTGCCCTGGAGCGTGAAATGTGGCTCCTGAGAAGAATGTTAAGTGTGCGTAAAAAGAGGTAATGCAATGCATTTAGAGTTTACAGATGCTAAGCATGAAATGAACAAGATCGAGGCAGTGGAATATGGTTTCTAAGAAGAATATTAAGAGTTCCATGGACAACACAGAAAGCAAACAAAACAACCTTGAAAGAGGCAAACACAAAAAGAACATTAATTTAGAAGGTTTTAGGAAAAGACAAGCATCGTTTATAGGAGATTTTATGAGGCAAGAGAAATTTGAGCACCTAGTCACAGCAGAAAAGCTAGAGGGGAAAAAAAGCAGCCAATAGACCCAGAAAGAAACTATCATATTTTTTTTTACAAAATTGAAAGAGGAAGTGGACGGAAAGGGTAGGAGATACCATCACCATCATCATCATCATCATCATCATCATCATCATCATCATCTCATCATCATCATCATCATCATCATCATCATCATCATTCATCATCATCATCATCATCATCATCATCATCATGTGCCTTGCCACATGGCGTTGGCGGTCATGACCATCTATATGCTTCTATCCCTTGTTGCCGCAAGCATATCTTCCACCCTCTTGTCCTCAGCCACTCTGCAAGTCCGTCCGATATTTTCCCCTGGTGTCTACCTGGTGCTCTCTTTCCCTCCAGCTTTCCTGTTGAGATCAGGCGCTCCAATTCCGTTTCCTCATAAAATGGCCTTTAAATGTTGCCTGTCTTTTCCTAATCTTCCTTTTCAATGATCTTCTTGTGTCTGCCTCCATTAAGACTGTCTCGTTTGTTTTCTTTGCTGTCCATGGAACTTTCAACATTCTTCTTAGAAACCACATTTTGGCTGCCTCAATCTTGTTCTGGCTTTGCTTGTTAACTGTCCACGCCTCACAACCATATAATACTATCGGTTCTATATAAAATTCAAGAACTCTCCTCCTGATGTTAATTGATAGGCATTTGTCGGTAAGAATGCTTTTCGTTTTCTTAAATGCTGTTTTGGTTTTGCTGATTCCGCTGGCTATTACTGATGTGCAACTGCTGTCTGGTGAAATGATCGTTCCCAAATATTTAAACTTCTCAACCTGTCTCAAATATAGGAGATATATTTGCAGCAAAAAAAAAGAAAAAAAAAAAAAAAGAAACAAGATATTTGAATGGAGGGCCATGATCGACAACTACATGTGGCATGACGCTTTATGATGAAGATGAGGATGAGGATGACGACGACAACGTCGACGACGATAATGATGAACAAGAAGAAGAAGAAGAAGATGATGATAATGATGATGATGATGATGGCGATGGACACACACACACACACACACACGCGCGCGCGCGCGCGCGCGCGCACGCACGCACGCACACACACACACGGAGAGAGAGAGACAGAGAGAGAGATATTCTGCAGGTGGAGAGAGAAAGAGGGGGGGGGGGGAGAGGAAGAGAACTCAGAACTCAGAACTCAGAACTCAGAATTTTTTAATGTACATCGGCCTTAGGCCACAATACAATAGTCGGTGGGAGGGGGGGGGTGTTGTGGATTACACCAATATTGCAATGCGTATGATTGCATCGTCGAACATTGACACTTTCCGCGCTTTCCTCAGTTGAATACTTCGTTGGTGTAACAGTCAACAGATCTTTCTTTTGCTGACTAAATCTAACATTTAATGAAGTAATACACTAAATAGTACTTGATTATAATTAAGCTTCATCAGTGCATTAAGGCATCAAACAAGTCATAAAGATATTTAATACATATACATATATCGTTCCATTCCTCCATCTACTGATCAAGCAATTAGTCTCTCTGTATAGCCAACAGCCGGTCAAGTAATACAATCATCACACAATCAACAAATAATTGGTAAATCACCTTGCTTGCGAAACATACTTCACTTTATCCATCTAATCAAACAAATACTTAGTACATTCAGTGTACCGTGGCAACGGTAATCAATCAAGCAATCAACTGCCATTCTATCATTTAATTAGCCATCTGAATCCGATCAGTTAAAATACTGAACCGTTTCTCTACCAGTTAAGTTTGTCGTCTAATACAATTACTCATCTATAAACCAAACTAGTTAGCGAGTCACCGAACAATTTGATCAGTTTCATATAAATCATTTTCCCGATCAGTACTTAGTCAGCAACTAATCAATGGATCAATCATTCAGTCAGTGCATCCATCAATCAATCAATAATATATAATAATAATAATATATTTTATTTATATAGCGCAAAATCTTGACAAAATCAAATCTAAGCGCTGAGCGTATACATGCACACATACCTACATACATATGAGCGTATACATGGATACATACATGCTTACATACTTACATACATAAATCTAAGCTGAGCGTATACATGCATACATACATACATACATAAATCTAAGCGTATACATACATACATACATACGTACGCACATGCACACATAACAACTACAATATCCATACAGCGCAAATCTCGACAAAATCAAATCCAAGCGCCGAAAAGACACACACGCACACACGCACGCACGCACGCACACACACACACACACACACACACACACACACACACACACACACACACACACACACACACACACACACACACACACACACACACACACACACACACACCATTGTATCACTGTTTGTTTTACTGCAGAAAGCTTCGTTCCTTTTTACCAAAGACGTTTACACAAGGAAACTATCTTGAAACGCATTTTAAAGAAGTTGTATCGGATCAAGTTTTGTTAGTTAAAATTTCAGAATCATTGGTTCACAGTCCTGTTAATGCGTTACTTTAAGATTATTATTATAATTATGATTATTTTTGTTTTGTTTTGTTTTGTTTTTATGACGATTTTTCTTTTACATTATTGATGTTAGCGTTGTTCTAGTTTCATTTCTCTGTTCATCCATATCCTTTTTCTTAAGACCTTGCCGCTTCCTTTTAATTTTTTTTACGTCCCTTACTCTGTTCCCCTCTCCCCTCCACCCCCCCCCCCCCTTATTTCATCCTCCATGCCATTTTTCCCCGTCTAATATCACTTATAGTGAAAAGACGTTAAATCAAGCAACGAACGAACACACACACACACACACACACACACACACACACACACACACACACACATGCATGGCCACAAATGGGGAGAAAAGAATAAAAGCAATAAAAGCAAGAATAAAACCAATGGAAAACCACATAGAGCACATCATATACAATTATATATTAAAACAAAGTGATTCCCCTCCGAGCGGAGACAGGCTGCAGAGGGGGGTTGAGTGAGGTTAGGATTTTATGCAGAGGAGAAAAGGTGAGTTTTGAGAGCGGACTTGAAGGAGGCAAAAGTAGATTGCTGACGGACTGAGAGAGGAAGTTTGTTCCAGCAGAGTGGACCAGAAACAGAGAAGGCTCGTGGACCATAGGTATTGAGCTTAGTGCGTGGAAAGCGAAAAGTCAGAGGATCGGAGGCAGAGCGGAGGGTACGTGAGGGAACATAGATCTCAAGTAGGCTTGACAGGTAATCGGGGGCTGCGTTATTTAGGCTTTTGTAGCACATGGTGTCTAGTTTGTACTGTATGCGCTTTGATACAGGGAGCCAGTGAAGTTGTGCCAGGAGAGGAGATATGTGGTTAGCTTTTTTCTTTTTGAGTACAAGGCGTACAGCATTGTTTTGAATGCGCTGTAGGATGTGAATGGTGGAGGCAGGAAGACCAGACAGGAGTGAATTGCAATAGTCAATGCGAGACATTATGAAGGAGAGAACGAGTTTTGCAGTTGTTTCGACAGAGAGATACTTCCTGATCAGGCTTATACGATGGAGATGATAGTAGCAAGATCTGGCAGTTTGAGAAACAAAGTTGTTCATGGAGAGGGTAGAGTCAATGCAGACACCAAGGTTTTTAGCTGAATCAGAAATTGGGACTGATGTGTTACATAATGGGAGAGAAAGAGGAGGCAGCTGGGAAAGTTTCTGACGGGTGCCAATGAGGATAGCTTCTGTCTTGTCGTCATTAAGCTGAAGTCTATTGTGTGTCATCCAGTTCTTAATGTCCGAGTAACACTCAGTGGTGCGAGTCAACAGGCGCTGTATATTATCAGGTGAATTAATCAAACAATCAGTTAAGCAGTCAATCAATGAATCATCAATTTACCAAATATTTGTAAAACAAGTATCAATAAACAATTCGATTTTTCAAAATTATCTTTACCCCCGCGTTTTTGTGCATAATTTACAGTCTGTACACAGTTTATATCGAAATGACTACAAAAATATAATGGAACAAGCGTTAATAGTTTTACCATTTATTATACCTATACAGCATTGTATAATTACTAATGTAATACAGTAATATAGTACTGGTGATGACTTATTTTCGTTAGTTTATTCATTCATGATTTTTTTGCGTCTGTTGATGGCATGAAAAACAAATCTGGACACATTGTATCTATGATGAGAATTTTCTGCTTTGAGCAGTAGATAAAGTGGCATTCTAGCTGAATCTTTGAGGAATTTTATTCTAATATCTGTATAAGTGGGACAGTCATATATAAGGTGATATTCATTTTCGATATGAGTTTTGCAAAAAGGGCATGCCCTTTTGTGAATACTCTCACTATAACGATGTGAATTGTTATTCAGCGATAGTACATCAAATCTTAGTTGTGTGATTGCCACTCTGAGACAGTATGTATCCATGTCAGAAATATATTTTTCTTTTTCAAAAATTGTTTTGAATGATCTATAGCACTCATATCTGTCACCATCTATAATAATACTAGTGCATTCTTGGATAAACAGATCGACAAGTCTTTGTCTAAATATGTTTAAAAATAGTTTTACATCCCCAACTCCCTGTTGCAGCCATACAATGTTGAAACCTGTATCACACAGGATTTTTCTTAAATCTGATGCCCAACAACTCTTTCCATTTCTATCTAATTCCAGAAGCATTTGGTAAGCTTTATGCGGAAATCTTTCGGCACTCATTTGTAGCAATTTAAACCAATATCTTAAGCATGCGACCACAGAGTTAACGAATAATGGATATCTTCCCAGATCAGCGTACACCATCTTGTTTGGTGTCTTAACAGGCACGCCTAAAAATCTTTTGCACGCCATCATATGTACCTTTTCTATGTGTTCCATTCGTTTTAATCCCCATACTTCTGATGCGTACAACAGAATGGGTTGTACCTTTGCGTCAAATATTTTAAAGAAAGTATCCATTGTCATTTCCTTGAATTTTTGGAGAACCCTATTTAGCTGTATGACAGCTTTCTTTCCCTTGGTTGCTAAATGTGCAGTACCTTTTTTGACACTTACCATTGTCGTGAAATTAAAACCTAAATAGCAATAATTATTCACCGCTTCCAACTTATTTTCTTCATATGACCATTTTTCACGTTTTCCGAGGAACCCCCCGTTTCTAAACACTATGATCTTCGTTTTGTCAATATTTACTTTTAATTTCATGTTGTTATAACACGTACTTAAAACGTTCAGCTGATTCTGTAAACCATTTGGTGTAGTTGAGAAAAGTACCACATCATCTGCAAAGAGTAAAACAAATATTTCCAACATCCCAGGTAGTAATTTGATGCCATGTTTTCCTTTATCACCCATACAATTTGCTAACTGATTTATAAATATCGAAAACAATGTAGGACTCAAGACACAACCTTGTCTTACTCCAACCGGACATTGAAACATCTCTGAAAATGTATCGTTAACTCGGATACATGACACCAATGACTTGTACATTGCCATTAATGATGCGAGAAATTTCCCTTTAACACCCTCCTTTCTAATACAATGTAGGAGTTTATCATATCTGACCGAATCGAAAGCCTTTTTAAAGTCAACAAAAGCAACATATAATTTCATCCCTTTCTTGTGCATGCATTTCTGAATGATAGCATATAGTGTGAATATATGATCAACAGTTGAGTATCTATTACGAAAACCTGCCTGGCTCTCTGAGATCAAATTATTAGCTTCTAACCAGGTGTATAATCTCTTGTTCAGTATTATTGTGTAACATTTAGATATCATGCTTAATAAAGATATACCTCTATAATTATCTGCATTTTCAGGATCCCCTTTCTTGAAAATGGGGATGATAATGGCTTTGGACCACTCTTTTGGATAAATCCCGAGTCAAAAATTATTTTGAACAGTTTTGTTAGAAAAGCTATGACATCGTTTCCCCCATTTTTTAACATTTCAGCTGAAACGCTGTCAATTCCGCTTGCTTTACCAGTCTTAAGTTTACCAACTGCTCGTTTAACCTCTTCTTCAGATATATCTCTATTTAGAGTATGCTCCCTTTCCTTAGATAGATCTACCTCAATATCACAATGTTCACCAACATGTCCCTCATAATTTTGAAAAATATTCTTGAAATGCTCGAACCAGACATTAATGTCAATATCATTTGAGACGTTGTCTTTGTTTCCACAACCCATACTTCTCAGCAGTTTCCAGAACTGTGATGAATTAGTCATTTCCATGGTTAGCGAATCTGCTTTCTGTTTCCTAAATGCTTGTCTCTTTGTCTTTAGTAAACGTCTGTACGTTTTCCTCTCTTCCACATATGAAATTCTATCTTCTTCCTTCCTAGTTTTCCTAAAATAATTTAGTTTACGCCTTGTTTCTTTTTTTGCTTGCTGACAGTCCTTGTCAAACCATTCTGATCTTTTGTTCCAGTAAACTTTATACGTTTTATACATACAGGCACTGGTATCTTTCAGACATTGTACAAAAATATTCAAACCACTATCCACATCGCAATGTAGAGTATTTGTGGCCAAAGTAAGTCTGTCTTGAATATCACTGCTTTTCAAAGTTTTTGTGGAACTCAGCTTCCAGTTCATGTTTCCAAAAAAATTTCTCACAAACCTCGTTTTTGGGTTGACTTGTTTTACCATGACCAGTCTCAACAATATCATTTTTTAATTTCAACCATCATAACAACTGGTAGGTGATCAGCATCCATCATGTTCTCAACAACAATTGATTTGATGTGTATAGATGAAAACAAATCAATGGAAGTAATGAAATAGTCTACTGTGCTAGTCCCAGAGGACGCAATATATGTACATCCATCGTCAAATTCCGTTTCACGCAATCCGTTTAAAATCATACATTCAAACATATTACATAACTCAATCAGCTGACAACCAAATTTATTTGTGTTTTTGTCCTGTGAAATTCTGGGAAATCTGTTCTCGGTATAAACATTCACATCGAAATCATCGACCTCTCCACTAAAACTGTAATTAGTATTCGCTGTTCTCGCGGTTAGATCCCCATTTACCAATAGAAAAGAATCACGACACAAGTCATATAGATCTAAAATGCATTGCTCCAGCACTTCAATACCATATGCACCTTCCTGGCTATTCCAATAGACAGAATCACACAGAGGAAGATATGTACAAATCCACAGTATGTTTCTGTCTACAGAAAACAGGTCTTTGTGGATTTTTATAGCTAAAGTGTTTTCAGTTTCTATTGGGATTTGCTCAACAAAACGAGAATATGATTTCCTTACCATTGCGATAACACCCCCAGAATATATCCCTTGATGAGACAGCTTCTTGGCTTTAGACGTGAACACTACAAAGTCACTGAAAAGTGGTGATTCAAAGTCAGTTGCAACAAACGTTTCTGTCAAACATATAAAGTCATAAGTGAGAAGAAAATTGGCAAACTCATTATTTTCTAGTTTTTCCAAAAGGCCATTTACATTATAATTAAGGAAACTAACATGTAATTTATTTGCAGTATTTACACGCAAAGTACATTTTGATTCCGATGATGGTGTTGTGTTCTGATTCCAAATATAACTGTCGTCGCCTGTGGCAAATCGTACAGGTCTACCTGATATTGTGGCCCGGCCGATATCCTATCTGTTAGTACCTGAGGCCTCACTCACACTGGGTTTGGTCTTAGAAGATTGGGACCTGCTTCTTGTTTTTGGCAGATCTTTAGCCTGCGTTTTCTTAAACGAATCAGTAATTTTGCTCTGACTGCTAGACCTTGGTGGAGCATGGCCACTGCTCTTACCGTCTATCCGTGTGTGGGAGGCAGCACGTCTAGGTCGCAGAGCATGGGTGACAGAAGGTGTCTGTATGCTCTGGTTTGTGTCTAGATCATCAGAATCTAGAACTAGATTGTCAGCATGCGAGTCTGACAAGCTTTTGGCGTTCGCGTTTTGTGTTATTGTGTGTGTATCATTTAATGCTTGATCTGAGGTGTGTGCCACAACGTTAGTGTGAGCAGCTGACTTTGTTCTGACACTGAGCACAGTGACCTCATCGGTACTCACATTCTCAGTATTAATTTTACCCGATTCTTTGGTCGCTTCACATACATCTTCAGCGAGGACCTCACCCATATTTTCCATTTCCTCACCACTGATACATGTGTCTTTGTCACTGACATCGGTGTGATCGTCACTTTGATCACTAGGCTGGATTTCGTGGACGTCACTGTTTGTGTCATGGCTGACTTCCTCACAAGGGTCATCATGTGGGGGAGGGGCCAATGAGTCCATGCTTTTACAAATGTCATAAGTACGTGGGCCATCACATGCGGAAGGGGCCACTGGGTCTTTCCTGCTTCGTTCAACGTGAGGACAAGAGTCATCATTTGGGGAAGGGTTCACCGAGTCTATCCTGCTACGTCTGGTGGCGTGGCGTGGGGAAGGGGCAACCGTCTGCTCTATATCCCGCTGATGTCCATACATCCGTTTGGCACTGACTCCGTTTGATTTAGACAACAATCATATTACGACTATGATAACGGTCATGACTACCCTTCAGCTGCCCCCCACCTTGACGAACATTGGCCACATGTTCAGGACAACAGACAA
>JAPXFY010000034.1:3945206-3947706 GCA_030674185.1 Monoplex corrugatus
AAGACGGGTGGAAGATGTGCTTGCGGCAACAAGGGGCAGAAACATAATGGAGGGCCATGATCGCCATAGCCATGCGGCTAGGCACTTGATGATGATGATGATGATGATGATGATGATGATGATGATGATGATGATGTGATGATGATGATGATGATGATGATGATGATGATGATGATGATGATGATGATGATGATGATGATGATGATGATGATGATGATGATGATGATGATGATATGATGATGATGATATGGAGAGTGAGAAAACGAGAAGCAGAAGCAGAAAATGTGACGAATTATTCATTTGGACTCTGGGTCCGTCTGAAGGGACGAGGAGTTAAGAGTTTTGAAGTTTACAAAAGATGATATTTATTTCATTTAATCAGACCCATATACGCTGAACCCAAATCTTGCAGCACATATATAACTGATTCTGTGAATCTGCTTAAAAGATGGTATGTACTTCATTTAGGCCCATACACGTTCAGCCCAATGCTGTCAGCATGTATCTAACTGATTCTGTGAATCTGCTTAAAATATGGTATTTATTTCACTTAGGCAGTCCCATACATGTTCAGCCCAAAGCTGGTAGCACACATCTTACTGATTCTGTGAGTCTGCTTAAAAGATGATCTTTGTTTCATTTAGGAAGTCCCATACACGCTCAGCCCAATGCTAGCAGCATATATCCAACAGATTCTGTGAGTCTGCTCAAATTCCTATGCACAGGTAAAAACTGTTTTGAAATAGGGAGGGCAGAATGAAGGAAAGTAGTGGAGAGAAGAGACCTACGAACCATAAAGTTGACATCACCTGGATTACCAAAACAAAAATGGCATCTAAGTGGGTGTGGATTACAAGACATAATTTTTTACCCGTTAATTTTTCAAATCAAATGTGACTACCCACATTCAAGCAAACAAGGAAACGGTTAAAAAATGTACATTGACCGGGTGGGGGTGGGGGGGGGGGGTCTGTCATGTGAGACGAGTTTATACAGAATAACTAGTTGTGTTGTGATTCAGACTTTTAGCTTTTATATATTTATTTATTTACTGTGCATATATGTTCCTTTTGTGAAGATAAGATACACACATACACATGTCATTTATTGTGATTCAGACATTTAATTATTTATTTATTCACTTTATGTATATGTTCCTTATTTGAAAGTAAGATACACACATACACGTGTCATTTACGTGTAACCAAAATTATTCCAGTGGTAGGCTGATAAAGTACCAGTTTGAAATATAGAATAGGTAAAACATAGTCTAGGTAGGGCCTCAGGACCCGGCCAGCTCATGGGTTTATGTGCAGGCTTAAGGCTTGTGGCATGATCAACCATACACATGGCACCTGTGACGTTAGTGCATATGGAATTTGTTCCGATCGCGGAGACGTCATCTTGAGAAACTGAAACTGAAACTGAACATAAAATTAGAACGCGTATCTCATACAACCGCACTAGACAGGCGCAAATTTTCGGCCAACTGGCCTTTGTCAAGCATAAACGTAAAAAGACAAAGAACAAACGTCAAGCAACAAATAAATAAAAAAAGGAGAAAACGAGCAAACTTTTCCTGCTGCTTTGTCCAGTAATATCAAATGATATGCAATCATAATGTGTTAATGAGTAGTTACTGGTGAGAATTGGGAACAGGGGAGGTAAACACAAGGCCTTGGGGAAAGTAAGTAAACCTGTTAAGAGAAACAGAAAAGAGGGAGACAGAGATGGTAGGAAAGAGATTAGAGAACAACGAATGTGTGTCCTTGTAGCTCGACAGTTTCAGTTTCAGTTTCTCAGGATGACGTATCCGCGCTGGGAACGAATTCCATATGCCATAACGTCACATTTGCCATGTGTATGGTGATCAAGGCACAGGCCTCAAGCCTGCACATAAAGCCATGAGCTGGCCAGGTCCTGACGACCAACTTAGACTATGTTTTACCGAATCTATGTTTTGTATTGGTACTTTAGCAGCCTTCCGCTGGAATAATCTCGATTACATGTAAATGGCATGTTTATGTGTGTATCTTACCTTTATAGGTTGATAAGTTTAAATATCTAAGAACAATCATTTCACCAGATGGCAGATGCACATCAAAAATAGCCAGCAGAATTGGCCAAGCCAAAACAGCATTCAAGAAGATGAAAAGCATTCTTACCAACAAATGCCTATCAACTAACATCAGGAAGAGAGTTCTTGAATGTTATATAGAACCAATGATATTATACGGTTGTGAGGTGCGGACAGTCAACAAGCAAAGCCAGAATAAGATTGAGGCAGCCAAGATGTGGTTTCTAAGAAGAATGTTGAGAGTTCCATGAACAGCAAAGAAAACAAACGAGACAGTCTTGATGGAGGCACACAACAGAAGAAGACCATAGAAAAGGAAGATTAGGAAAAGACAGGCAACATTTATAGGCCATTTTTTCAGGAAAGAGGAACTGGAGCACCTGATCGCAACAGGAAACCTGGAGGGAAAGAGAGCACCAGGTA
>JAPXFY010000034.1:3950206-3952706 GCA_030674185.1 Monoplex corrugatus
ATGTTTTCTTTAACCAATTTTTGCATGAAATGGAAGATATTTATATGGCAAGACCGTTTAGTCTAGCTGATGTTTTTTTGTTTTTTTGTTGTTTTTTCCTGTACACACCCATCTTTGATGCTTTCTTTATGACTATTGACGTAGTCTGAATCAGACACAGAGTCCATTCCCTTCCCTACCATATGTCTTTGTATACTGTAAAAATTGATTTGCCGTCTTCTTCTTTTCTTTCTTTCGTTTTCTGTCCACGTGGTCAAGCCATATGTGGCCATGAACGTGACTGATGTTTTGGCTTTTTCCAGTTCCTGTTGGTTGCCATGGGGATTGGAGGTACAAGAACCGACGCTGCTCTGCCCCAGGTGAGATTTTGAACGGGGTGAACACCATTGTCGTTTGATTTAGATGACCGTGAAGATATTTACGTTATCCTGCATGGTACCATGGTTTGTTAGAAGGCCTCTAGGTGTGGCGCTTCTGACTTCAGCCCTGTTATATTATAATTACAATATTTATATATAGCGCAAAATCTTGATAAAATCAAATCTAAGCGCTGAAGCAGACACACACGCAGGCACGCACGCTCGCACACACACGCACGCACACATACAGACACACACACACACACACACACACACACACACACACACACACACACACACGCATGGCTATAAATGGGGAGAAAGAATAAAAGCAATAAAAGCAAGAATAAAAGCAATGGAAAATTATAGAGAGCATAGCATACAATTATATATTATAACCATGTGATTCCCTCCGAGCGGAGACAGGCTGCAGAGGGGAGGGTTGAGTGAGGTTAGGATTTTATGCAGGAGAGAAAAGGTGAGTTTTGAGAGCGGACTTGAAGGAGACAAAAGTAGGTTGCTGACGGACTGAGAGAGGAAGTTTGTTCCAGGAGAGTGGACCAGAAACAGAGAAGGCTCGTGGACCATAGGTATTGAGCTTAGTGCGTGGAAAGCGAAGAGTCAGAGGATCAGAGGCAGAGCGGAGGGTACGTGAGGGAACATAGATCTCAAGTAGGCTTGACAGGTAATCGGGGGCTGCGTTATTGAGGCTTTTGTAGCACATGGTGTCTAGTTTGTACTGTATGCGCTTTGATACAGGGAGCCAGTGAAGTTGTGCCAGGAGAGGAGATATGTGGTCAGCTTTTTTCATTTTGAGTACAAGGCGTGCAGCATTGTTTTGAATGCGCTGTAGGATGTGAATGGTGGAGGCAGGAAGACCAGACAGGAGTGAATTGCAATAGTCAATGCGAGACATTATGAAGGAGAGAACGAGTTTTGCAGTTGTTTCGACAGAGAGATACTTCCTGATCAGCTTTATACGATGGAGATGATAGTAGCAGGATCTGGCAGTTTGAGAAACAAAGTTGTTCATGGACAGGGTAGAGTCAATGCAGACACCAAGGTTTTTAGCTGAATCAGAAATTGGGACTGATGTGTTACATAATGAGAGAGAAAGAGGAGGCAGCTGAGAAAGTTTCTGACGGGTGCCAATGAGGATAGCTTCTGTTTTGTCGTCATTAAGCTGAAGTCTATTGTGTGTCATCCAGTTCTTAATGTCCGAGTAACACTCAGTGGTGCGAGTCAACAGGCGCTGTATATTATCAGGTGAGTCACTGTCTTGAAGTTGGGTGTCATCAGCATAGAAGTGGTGTTTTATAGAATGGGAGTTGGTGATGGTGGACAGGGGGGAGGTGTAAAGAGTGAAAAGAACAGGGCCAAGGACAGATCCTTGTGGAACACCACAGGTCAGGTATGCAGGTTGAGAGTAAGTGCCATTGATGAGAACGGTTTTTATTACTAATGCCATGGTTTGTTACAACGTGCCTGCAGGCCTGGTGCCTCTGACGTCAGCCCTGTTATATTACATGGTACATCTGACGTCAGCCCTGTTATATTACATGGTACCTCCGACGTCAGCCCTGTTACATTGCATGACACCTCTGACGTCAGCCATGTTATATTGCATGGTACCTCTGACGTCAGCCCTGTTATATTACATGGTACCTCTGACGTCAGCCCTGTTATAGTGCATGGTACCTCTGACGTCAGCCCTGTTATATTGCACGGTACCTCTGACGTCAGCTCTGTCATATTGCATGGTACCATGGTTTGTTAGAAGACGCCTGCAGGCCTGGTGGCTCTGACTTCAGCCCTGTTATGTTGCATGGTACCATGGTTTGTTAGAATACGCCTGCAGGTCTGGTGTCTCTGACTTCAGCCCTGTTATACTGCATGGTACCATAGTTAGGCCTGGCACCTCTGACTTCAGTCCTGTTATATTGCATGGTACCAAGGTTTGTTAGAAGGCTCTTACAGGCCTGGTATCTTTGACTTCAGCCGTTATATTGCACCATGGTTTGTTAGAAGGTGTCTGCAGTCCTGTTATCTCTGACTTTAGCCGTTATATTGCACCATGGTTTGTTAGAAGGTGTCTGCAGTCCTGTTATCTCTGACTTTAGCCGTTATATTGCACCATGGTT
>JAPXFY010000034.1:3957706-3967706 GCA_030674185.1 Monoplex corrugatus
AGATTGATAGATAGATAGATAGATAGATATATAGATAGATAGATAGATAGATTGATATATAGATAGATAGATAGATAGATAGATTGATAGATAGATAGATAGATAGATAGATAGATTGATAGATAGATAGATAGATAGATAGATAGATAGATAGATAGATAGATAGATTGATAGATAGATTGATAGATATATTGATAGATAGATTGATAGATAGATAGATAGATAGATATATAGATAGATAGATAGATTGATAGATAGATAGATAGATACATAGATAGATAGATTGATAGATATATAGATAGATAGATAGATAGATAGATAGATATATAGATTGATAGATAGATAGATAGATAGATTGATAGATAGATAGATAGATAGATAAATATATAGATAGATAGATAGATACATATATAGATACATAGATAGATAGATAGATTGATAGATAGATAGATAGATAGATAGATTGATAGATAGATAGATAGATAGATAGATTGATAGATAGATAGATAGATAGATAGATAGATTGATAGATAGATACATAGATAGATAGATAGATACATAGATACATAGATACATAGATAGATAGATAGATAGATATATAGATAAATAGATTGATAGATAGATATATAGATATATAGATAGATAGATAGATTGATATATAGATAGATAGATAGATAGATTGATAGATATATAGATAGATAGATAGATACATAGATACATAGATAGATAGATAGATTGACAGATAGATAGATAGATAGATAGATAGATAGAGAGAGAGAGAGAGAGAGAAATAGACAGATAGAGAGATAGATAGATTGATAGATAGATAGATAGATAGATAGATTGATAGATATATAGATAGATAGATAGATGGATGGATGGATAGATAGATAGATAGATAGATAGATAGATAGATAGATTGATAGCTGGCTGGCTAGATAGACAGATCGATACATAGCTAGCTAGCTAGCTGCTAGATAGATAGACAGACAGATAGATAGACAGATAGACAGACATATAGACAGACAGATAGACAGACAGATAGACAGGCAGAGAGAGAGAGAGAGAGAGAGAGAGAGAGAGAGAGAGAGAGAGAGAGAGAGAGATTTGTTCATGTTCACATTTGTATGATATTCATATTCACGTTTATATGCACATTCAAAGTCACCTTCACATTCACATTCACATTCACATGCATATTCATATTCATATGAATATTCATATTCACATTCACATTTATATTCGTATTCACATTAACATTCATATTCATAGTCACATTCATATTCACATCCACATTCAAACCCATATTCATATTCACACTCACATGTCGATTTATCGTGTCAAGCTCAGGCTGCTCTCCCCTTTGAGAACGCGTCGCCGCAGTTAAGCGCCACCTTACTTTTTTTTACCAATACATTAAAAAGACTAGAAGACTAATTGGCTTTAAGGGAAGGGACCTGGGAAATCAACCTATCTCGCCAATGTTTTATACCAAGGCATCCGGGTAAAAGCCCTGCTCTTCACGATTTTCAACTGCCGTGGGATCTTTAGCGTGCGCAGGCCAGAAAGCACACGGGCCTGACTCGTTCTTCGCTCCCTTCCGAAGGACTAGACGTTCAGTTCGATTTTCTGGTTAAATTGAGGAGAAAAGTCAAGGTCTCTAAGGGGAGCGAACTCTGGAACCTCGAGTTCAGCTATTGGCAGGAGAACGTCTGAACCATTCCGCCACTCTTCTCCCGCCGGATAATGTTTTGTTCAGGAATAAAGAATATGGTCGGATGACTGCTGGCATGTTTGAATGAAGCGCATATGTTATTGCCCGAGTGCGTTAAATCCCTCTTTATACAAAATCATTTTTGAAACCTTTCTGTCTCTGTCTCTCTATTTCCTCTGTCTCACTCTCTCTGTCTCTCTGCTCTGTCTGTCCCTATCTCTCTCTCTCTTTCCCTCTCACTTTCTTCGCTCTCTTTCTCTCTCTCTTTCTCTCTCTCTGTCTCTCTCTGTCTCTCTCTGTCTCCCTTCTCTCTCCCTTCTCTGTTTCTGTCTGTCTGTCTCTGCCTCGGTCTGTCGGTCTGTCTGTCTCTCTTTCTCTCTCTCTGCCTGTGTCTCTCTGTCTGTCTCCCCGTCTGTGTTTGTCTGTCTGTCTGTCTTCCCAATTTCTGTCTTTGTATGCCTGTCTGCCTATCTGTCTGTCTGTCTGTCTGTATATCTCTCTGTCTCTGTCTCTCTCTTTCTCTCTCTGTGTCTCCCTGTCTGTGTGTATATCTGTATGCCTGTCTGTCTGTCTGCCTGTCTGTCTGTCTCTTTCTCCGTCTCTCTCTCCGTCTCTCTCTCTCTCTCTCTCTCTCTCTCTCTCTCTCTCTCTCTCTCTCTCTCTCTCTCTCTCTCTCTCTGCTCTTCATTTTTATAGTGTTGTTGTGTCTCGAAGTTTGATCGTCTTTATATCTCGTGTGGGCTGTAATCCATTTTATCGTAGTGTCTTTTTTGTGTTTTATGTGCGTGAGACGACTGTTGATAGACAGATGGCTTTATCTTCTTCGGCGGTTCTGTTGGGAGAGATGGAGAGTTGCCTGTCCAAAATGGTACATCACAAGAGAAGTAAAGAACATAGATACATCTTTCTGGCAGGTAACTTTGAAGTGACCCGTTCTGAGTAAAGGTACAATAAGCGGGCAAGGCCTTTTGTTGCTGTGGGCTGAAAACTCTAAACAGGGACACATTTGTCGATGTTGAGTTTTCTGCATTTTCATGCCCTATAACCACTTGGTGATCAGTAAAAACCGTGAAATCCCCTCATGCAAAATAACAGAAAATGGCACAACCAGGACATAGGTTATTAATAAGTTCAAATACCTAGGAACGGTCATTTCATTAGACGGCAGATGCACATCGGAAATAGCTGGCAGAATCGGCCAAGCCAAAACAGCTTTTCAAGAAGATGACAAGCATTCTTATCAACAAATGCTTATCAATTAACATCAGAAAGAGTGTCCTTGGATGTTATATAGAACCAATACTGTTGTACGGATGCGAGGCGTGGACAGTCAGTAAGCAAGGCCAGAGCATATTTGAGGCAGCCGAGATGTGGTTTCTCAGAAGAATGTTGAAAGTTCCATGGACAGCAAAGAAAACAACGAGACAGTCTTGATGGAGGCAGACACAAGTAGATCACTCATAAGGAGATTAGGAAAAGACAGGCAACATTTATAGGCCATTTTATGAGGAAGGGGGATTTGGAGCACTTGGTCACAACGAGAAAGCTGGAGGGAAAGAGAGCACCAGGTAGACCCAGGGAGAGAATGCTGGACGGACTAGCAGAGTGGCTCGGGATGAGGAGGGTGGGGGAGATGCTAGGGGCAACGACAGATAGAGATGGTTGGAAGTCTGGTCGCCAAAGTCATGCGGCAGGGCACCTGATGATGATGATGATAACCACTTTTACACCATGTCCTAACACAATAAGTCAAATTCAATTGATAATATATTTTTGTGTGTGTTTTAATGTGTGGTACGGCTACTATCTCCTTTCAAAATATCCACATGTTCCGTAAAATTTGGTGATTAAAGTACGCTTTTCTTAAATTTGTTTTTCTTTTTGTTGTTTTGGATGGATGGACAATTAAGTAAACAAGGGAAGTATGGAATTTCAGCTGATTTGGTTGATATTTAATGCTTGTTGCTAAGGAGTTTCTGATCCATACCCTTTCAATTCAGGCCTATTCTCTTCAACACTGTTTTTCTCAAATGGCTGACTTGACCCTGTCATCTTTGAAAGCCCATCACTTGTTTGTTTTTGTAGCGTGAAACTCAACTTTAGTACCACTTGAAAGTTGAGATTCTAAACTTTATAGTGATACCATAACCTGAAAATGCCTAAACTGAGACTTATTGTGCCTTTTGTGAGAATGGGTCACAAATTTCACTATACTCTCAGTAGGAAAAATGGACAGTTTTGTCAATTGAAATTCAGCATCGCAAAATGTCTACTTTTGTGAATTGAGAGCGTGGAAAGACGTGCACTTTGTGTTTTGAAAATCAGAATGGGAGTTATGTCTCTTTTTTGTGTCTTGAAATTCGATATAGAAAGTTGTCTACTCTGGGTGTTGAAATGAACTATAGAAAGATGTCTACTTTGGGTGTTGAAATTCAGTGTGGAAAGCTATTTTGGGTGTTGAAATTCAGTGTGGAAAGATGTCTACTTTGTGCGTTGAAATTCAGTATGGAAATATGTCTACTTTGGGATTTCTGGTAATTTTGTGTCAAAAGACATTCTTAATGCATAGACCGTTGGTAGAAACATGTTTTTGTCTCCTTTGGACATTTAGAGTGGAACATTATTCTTTGCATACAGACATTTGTCAAACCGATGCTTCTTTCGCCATTTTCTGTGGAAAGAAATTCATATTCTCTTTGAGGGCGTGTCTCACTCCACTCCCACTCTGCTTAACCTTCCCCAACTCTGAATAGAGATAGGTACTCCCGCACTGCCTTTTGAAGTGAAGATGGTCATTCATTTTTTTCTGATAATGTGAAACTTGAACATCAGATTGGAAGGGGGTGGGGTTAAGGGGGGGGGGGGGGGCTGTCTTTATGTCAACCAAACATAATCCTCCCTTTGCTCTCTCCCTGCTTATTTACTGTTACCAATAAACAACACTAGTATACCAGTCGCCGTGGTGTAATGGTTAACACAACGGACTACTGACTGGACGGTTGTGGGTTCGAATCCCCATCAGTACTTCAAAAATCATTGTGGGATTTTTCGGCTTTGACCGGCTTCTACCCAGAGTTGGGTGTGCTATGGTCTCATTGGGAGGACTGGGACCACACAGTCGAGTCTCATCCACTTCCTGGATGCGTCATTGAGGGTGTTGCATAAACATTCTGACCAGCACCGCAGGTGTCTGTATTTCTCGGGCCTGGTTGACGCCAGGATATATCATGATAGTAAGCGTAGAGTACAGCCCTGTCACGCAGTCTCAATCCTAGATGGAACTCCATAGCATCATGATTATTATCCTCATCGACATCATCATCATTGCATTGTAAAAAAGTGTGGCTATTAAGGTGGCTTAGAAAATGGGACGAAAAAAAAAGGTGATCGCAAAGGAACCCCCACCCCCACCCCCCACCCCACCTGGGTGCCGTGATCCTAAAAAAACAAAAAAACAAACAAAAAACAAACAAACAAACAAACAAACAAAAACAAAACAATAGTTACGCGGATGACACCGTGCTAATTGCCGAAAACGAAAGGGAACTACAAAAACCTTGTAAATTTAATAGAAAGAGATAGATAAGATATAGGGCTGGAGCCAAATAGCAAGAAAATGAAGTCATGGTAATTAGTAAAAAAAAAACAAAAAAACACATGAAATCCCCGCATTCCAAAATAAAGCAAATGGCACAACTTTGGGACAGGTTGAACAGTTTAAATACCTAGAACGGTCATTTCACCAGGCGGCAGATGCACATCAGAAATAGCCAGCAGAATCAGCGAGGCCAAAACAGCATTCAAGAAGACGAAAAACATTTGTTACCAACAAATGCCTATCCATTGACATCAGGAAGAGAGTTCTTGAATGTTATATAGAACCGATAATGTTATTCGACTGTGAGGCGTGGACAGTCCAACAAAGCCAGAACAAGATTGAGGCAGCTGAGATGTGGTTTCTAAGAAGAATGTTGAGAGTTCCATGAACAGCAAAAACAAAAAATAACAACAACAAAAAAAAACAAAAAAAACAAATAAAAAATGAATAAACAAACAAAAACAAAAACAAAACAAAACAAAACAAAAACAGAACACGAGACAGTAATGATGGAGGCAGACACAAGAAGATCTTGGTAAGGAAAATTAGGAAAAGACAAGCAACATTTATGGGTTATTTATGAGGAAAGGGGAATTAGATCGCCTGGTCACAGCAGGAGGGCAGGAGTTAAGGAGAGCTACCAGGTAGAACCAGGGAAAAATATTGGACGGACTTGCAGGGTGGCTGAGCACAGAGAGGGTGGAATATGTGCTTTGCTGCGACAAGGGATAGATCATATGGAGGGCTATGATCTCCAACGCCATGAGGCAGGGCACATGATGATGATGATGAGTTTCTGCTTTATGTGGGAAAAACATTAGCACTTTCCCCTTCTAAACTACATCTTTTCTGGGTCAGCTTGAACAGTTTCGCTTCTTCATTTTATGCGCCACTTGTTTGCTGGATGATGTCATTTGTATTCTTTCTTTGTTTCCTCTTCTTGGTCATTGTCTCGTCGTAATCTTCCCCCCCCCTCCTCCTCCTCCCCCACTCCCCCCCCCTCCCCCACTCCCCACTCCCAACATTTTCTTCTTTGCTCCATACAATTATCTGGTTTCAATTCTGATCGATAGGAAGAAAATGACCAACATTTTTGTACGCTGTCAAGTGAACGTCTGGTAGTTAAGCTTGGATACTGTTTTTTTTTTCACTGTAAGCCCAGTTGGCTCAGCTGGTAAACGCACAATGTTGACAGCGAGTGTTTCAGATTCGATTCTCGGGTGTCTGTTTCTTTTTTTTTAGTCGCTAGCTTGCAGACAGAGGCCTTCCTTTAAGATATATGTACAAGAGTCCTGAACATTTTTGTTTGGCCTGTTTTAATGTATGGTTGCGAAGTCTGGACACTAAGACAAGAGGAAGAAAATGAAATCAATGCAGCAGAAATGTTTGCTGTATAGAGACTTCTCAGAGTCAAATAAAGGAACAAACGACAGCGTGTTAAAGGAACTGAATATCAGGCGCCAGTTCGCTGACAGAGATCAACAAAAGAAAGCCGAAATATGTAGGCCATGTGATCAGAAACACCAAAACAGATCTGATGTCAACGGTCCTTCAGGGGAAAGTTGAGGCGAGGAGAAGAAAAGGACGACAGCACACCTCCTATTTCAACAACATCGCTGATGTCTGTGGTCTGGAGATCCAGGAGGTCGCCCACAGATGTTTTAACTAGTGTGACCTGGAGAAAACGTGTGACATCAAGCGTGGCCGATCCCAGCGAGGGAGAGAGCTGAGATGAGGTGAGAGAACAGACACTTTTCATAGAGACACAGATTTAAGTTATTATGTCTTGAGTTCAATACTAGCCCGCCACGTCATCATCATCATCATCATCATCATCATCATCATCATCATCTCGTCGTCATCACATCATCATCACCATCATATCATCACCATCATCACCCATCATCATCACCATCATCATCACCATCATCACATCATCATCATCATCATCACATCGTCATCGTCGTCGTCGTCATCATCGTCGTCGTCGTCATCATCATCATCATCATCATCATCAGCAGCATCACAGCACATCATCATCACCACACAGCACATCATCATCAGCAGCAGCAGATCATCAGCTCTCGCATCGTCAGTCATCGTCATCATCGTCGTCGTCTCATCATCATCATCCATCATCATCATACATCATCATCATCATCGTCTCGTCATCGTCATCATCATCATGTGCCCTGCTGCATGGTGTTGGCGATCATGGTTTTCCTCACGAATCTATCCTCTGTCGCTGCAAGTACATCTCCCATTCTTTCTCTCCTCAGCACCCTGCACGTCCTCCAGCATGTTCTCCCTGATTCTACCTGGTGCTCTTTTTCCCTCCAGCATTCCTTGTTGTGACCAGGTGTTCTAATTCCCCGTTACTCATAAAAAATATCCTATAAATGCAGCTTCTCTCGTCCTAATCTTCTTTATTAATGATCTTGTGTTTGCCTCTTTCAAGACTGTCTCGTTTGTTTTCTTTGCTGTTCATGGAACTCTCAACATTTGTCTGAGAAATCACATTTCAGTTGCCTGAATTTTGTTCTGAATTTGCTTGTTGGTTGTCACAACCGTACGGCAGTATTTGGTTCTGTATAACATTCAGGAGCTCTCCTCCTGATGTTAATTGATAGGCATTTGTAGGTTACAGCACAACACACAAAGAAAAAAAAAAGAAAAAAAAGAAAAAGAAAAAGAAAAATGAAAAAGAAAGAAAAAATAGAAAGAAAAAATGACCTGTTGGCTGTTCATATTAATGCTTCAGTCATTCTGGTGATGTCAAATTAGAATTTTGTGGGTCCTGCCACCCATCCTCTAACCCCCACTCCCCTCCCCATTTCAAAACCTTTCCGTTTCAAAGGCAAAGACTCTGAAAACAATCATGACATCTTAATTATCAAAGCTTGTTTAAAAAATATAAAGGATTTCAAATATCTTTGTCCTGTTAAAAACTGATGATGGAATCTGCTCCAAAGACATTATAAGAATTGGAGTGGCACAACAACAAAAAAGTAAATAAAAATAAAAGCCAACTTAACAACATCTGGAAAGACAGAGGCATATCAGATGGCCTAAAGGTTAGACGACATTTAACATGTTTGATATGGCCAGTCATGATTTATGGCTGCGAAGCCTGAACCTATTGCAGAAGAATTGAGGCAACAGAGATGTGGTTTTAACGGAGACTGCTACGTATCAAATGGACATATAGAAGAATTAATGTAAGTGTCCTGGAAGAACTTGATACCACCAGAAAACTACTAGCAGACATCATCAAGACGAGGACTAAATTACATTGGCCATGTGTCCCGCAGCAAGAACACGGACCTCATGACACCCATTTTTCA
This sequence comes from Monoplex corrugatus, assembly GCA_030674185.1. Taxonomy (NCBI): domain Eukaryota; kingdom Metazoa; phylum Mollusca; class Gastropoda; order Littorinimorpha; family Ranellidae; genus Monoplex; species Monoplex corrugatus. Next base: position 3,966,363 of record JAPXFY010000034.1, read on the forward strand.
AGGGGAAAAAAAAAAACAGTGGCAAGAAGGAAGAAAGGCAGACCTCTAATCTCATACATCGAGAACATAACCAACATCAGTGGCCTAAATATTCAAGAAATTGACAACACAAGTCAAGACAGAGTGGCCCGGAGGGAGATAGTGGTGTCCAGATGTGCAGCGGCGAACACTGAACCCGGTGACGCCGACAGGTGAGACAAGGGAGACCATTGCGTAGGATTTTTTGCAGGCTCATTCAGTCGGTCAGATAACGGTTGGCAGATTTAAGTGGAGCGCACATAGAATTACCTGAGTACGACGAATGCTGCTTAAACAAACTCCAAACAAACTTCCTATTTTCCACATGACTTCAGTTTGGTAGAAGATGCCATGTCCATTCTTCCTTCGTCGTTTTCTTGGTGGGTTGGTTCCATTTCATTTTCAACCCCAACCCCCAACCCCCAACCCCCAACCCCACCCCGTGGAGGTGCCACACAGGCAGGCATCGAGAACATAACCAACATCAGTGGCCTAAATATTCAAGAAATTGACAACACAAGTCAAGACAGAGTGGCCCGGAGGGAGATAGTGGTGTCCAGATGTGCAGCGGCGAACACTGAACCCGGTGACGCCGACAGGTGAGACAGGGGAGACCATCCACTTTAAGGACGCGCCATTAAAGACGTTGCACATATTTCCTGACCAACACGGCAGGTGTCTGTATCTCTCAGGCCTTGTTGACACCAGGATGTATTATGGAAATAAGCAAAAAGAGTATAGCCTTGTCATTGCAGTCCCATCTAAAAATGGAAAAACCAAAGTATCATGACTACCATCTCCATTGTTATCATCACGATGGGTTAGTTGGTAAAACCATGGACACAAGATCTGATATCTTGAGTTCAATCCCATCCCACAAAGTTAAAAAGAACTGGCCTGTCCATTGCCCATCTTAATTGTTCGATCATTCTGGTGGTGTCAGCTTAGTGTTTGATAGGTCCACTGGCCTGTTAGCTACCCATCTTAATTTTTCCATCATTCTGATGGTGTCAGCTTAGTGTTTGATAGGTCCACTGGCCTGTTAGCTGCCCATCTTAATGTTCCCATCATTCTGATGGTGTCAGCTTAGTGTTTGATAGGTCCACTGGCCTGTTCACTGCCCATCTTAATGTTTCCATCATTCTGATGGTGTCAGCTTAATGTTTGATAGGTCCACTGGCCTGTTAGCTGCCCATCTTAATGTTTCCATCATTCTGATGGTGTCAGCTTAATGTTTGATAGGTCCACTGACCTGTTAGCTGCCCATCTTAATGTTTCCATCATTCTGATGGTGTCAGCTTAATGTTTGATACGTCCACTGGCCTG
>JAPXFY010000034.1:3972706-3985206 GCA_030674185.1 Monoplex corrugatus
CTCTGTACCTCTGTATCTTTCTCTGTCTCTCTCTGTGCCTCTCTCTATCTCCTCCTCTCTCTCTCTCTCTGTCTCTGACTCTTTCTCTCTTTTTCGATCTCTCTCCTCTCTCTCTCTTTGTTTTTCTTTCTCTATTTTTTCTCTTTCTCTCTCTTTGCCTCTCTCTGTCTGTCTCTCTGTCTTTCTGTCTGTCTCTCTGTCTGTCTGTCTCTCCTCTCTCACTTTATTTGTCTCTCTCTATTTCTCTCTCTCTCTCTGTCTGTCTGTCTGTCTCTCTGTCTCTCTCCTCTCTCTCTCTCTCTCTCTCTCTCTCTGCCTTTCTTTGTCTGTGTCTCTGTCTCTCTCTGTCTGTGTCTCTGTCTTTCGTTCTCTCTCTCTCTCTCTCTCTGCCTCTGTCTCTAGGTCTCTCTGCTTCTTTCTGTCTCTGTCTCTCTCTCTGCCTCTATGTCTCTCTGTCTCTTTCTGTCTGTCTGTCTGTCTGTCTCCTCTCTCTCTCTCTCTCTCTCTCTCTCTCTGCCTCTGTCTCTAGGTCTCTCTGCTTCTTTCTGTCTCTGTCTCTCTCTCTGCCTCTATGTCTCTCTGTCTCTTTCTGTCTGTCTGTCTGTCTGTCTCCTCTCTCTCTCTCTCTCTCTCTCTCTCTCTGCCTCTGTCTCTAGGTCTCTCTGCTTCTTTCTGTCTCTGTCTCTCTGTCTGCCTCTATGTCTCTCTGTCTCTTTCTGTCTGTCTGTCTGTCTGTCTCCTCTCTCTCTCTCTCTCTCTCTCTCTCTCTGCCTCTGTCTCTAGGTCTCTCTGCTTCTTTCTGTCTCTGTCTCTCTCTCTGCCTCTATGTCTCTCTGTCTCTTTCTGTCTGTCTGTCTGTCTGTCCCCTCTCTCTCTCTCTCTCTCTCTCTCTCTCTCTCTCTGCCTCTATGTCTCTCTGTCTCTGTCTGTCTGTCTGTCTGTCTCTTCTGTCTGTCTGTCTGTCTGTCTGTCTCTCTCTCTCTCTCTCTCTCTCTCTCTCTCTCTCTCTGCCTCTGCCTCTGTCTCTGTCTCTGTCTCTTTCTTGTGTCGATTGTATTCGCTCTTTTTCCATGTGTTTGTCTCTCTTTATGTGTGTGACAAAGATTGTGAACAGAACGCTGTTTGTAGATGGGATTCATGCTTTGAAACAAAGAGTTCTTTCCTCCTGAAATGTGGGCTGCTCTCTCCGTGGAAGGCCTGTCGCCATGGTACGGCGCCAGCCTTTTTCTTCTTAGTTTTCTTGTATCGATGGTTTTGCTTGACTTTTGCCGGATGGTTGGATGGCTGGTTGGTAGGTTAGGTGAGTAGGTGCTAGGGTGAGTAGTATGGTGGTTGGCTGGTTGAATGGTTGGTTGGTTGGCAGGTTGGTTGGTTGGTTGGGTGGTTGGTTGGTTGGTTGGTTGGTTGATTGGTTGGTTGGTTGGTTGGCAGGTTGGTTGGTTGGTTGGTTGGCAGGTTGGTTGGTTGGTTGGTTGGTTGGTCGGTCGGTCGGTTGGTTGGATGGCTGGCTGGATGGTTGGTTAATTGGCTGGTTGGTTGATTGGTTGTTTGGTTGGCTGGCTGCTTGGTTGATTAGTTAGTTGGTTGGTTGGTTGGTCGGTCGAATGGTTGGTTGGTTGGTTGGTAGGGTGGTTGGTTGGTTGGTTGGTTGGTTGGTTGATTTATTGTTTAAATGAAGGTTGGTTGGTTGGTTGGTTGATTTATTGTTTAAATGAAGGTTGGTTGGTTGGTTGGTTGGTTGGTTGATTTATTGTTTAAATGAAGGTTGGTTGGATAACTGGTGTATTGTTTTTCTCATAAAAAGCATAGACATTTTTTTCAGTAATTTTCCAGGGGCAACTATTTTCTTTCCTTGAGATCTTTTACATGCTCTAAACGCTTGTTGCACAGACGATCGTCAGTATATTGTTTCAAGCCATAAAGACTACATTTTTCGAGGAGTCTCATTGTCTTCAATGTGTATATAACAAGGCTGGTAGTACAACTATGTCTTTATCTCTCTCTGTAATCTAGTTAAGAATGAGTCTCTTTCTCTCCGTCTCCTTCTGATCTGCCTATGTCTGTCCATCAGTCGCTCAGTTTCTCTGCCTCTCTCTGTCTGCCTGTCTGTCTCTTTCTATCTCTCTATGTTCCTGTTTATCGCTCTGTCTCTGTCTGTCTGCCTGTCTGTCTCTTTCTATCTCTCTATGTTCCTGTCTATCGCTCTGTCTCTGTCTGTCTGCCTGTCTGTCTCTTTCTATCTCTCTATGTTCCTGTCTATCGCTCTGTCTCTCTCCGTCTCTCTTTCTCTCTCTATCTCTTTCTGTCTGTCTGCCTGACTGTCTGTCTTTTCCTGTCTAGTTCTCTGTCTCTCTTTCTCTCTCTCTCTCTCTTCCTGTCTCTGTCTCTGTCTCTCAGTCTCTCAGTCTCTCTGTCTCTCTCCCTCTCCTTGTCTCTATCTCTATCTCTCTGTCTGTCTGTCTGTCTGTCTGTTTGTCTGTCTCTCTCTGTCTCTGATAATAACATGGTCATAATTCGCTCAGCAATTCATGTAATGAAGGCTTTTAATATGTGGAACATGATGTCACAATAATTTGATTTAAAGTGTTACTTTTGACATGCATTTGTTTTTTCTCTCTCTGTCTTTGACTCTCTTCCTCTTTCTCTCTGTCTGTCTGTCTGTCTTTGTCAGTCTGTATGTCTGTCTCTCTCTATGTTTATATAAGTGTATAATATATATATATATATATAGATACATATATATATATATATATATATATATATATATATGTGTGTGTGTGTGTGTGTGTGTGTGTGTGTGTGTGTGACCTGTTCTCACGAATGGGGTCACAACTTAATTTTGGGGGTATAGAGATATTTACATCACCGGAAAGCAGAAAAAATGCTCTTTCCAATGATGTATAATTCAACTGTCTAACTGGTAAATCGAGCGAGTTACAGTAATTTAAAGGGAGTGGGTGATGGGACGGCCATTTTGAGAAAAGCAGAGTTAAAGAAGGACAACAAAATTCTCTGCTTTTTCCTTAGCATCCAGTATTCTATCTTCATGAAACTTAGTGAAGTGATAGATAAAGTGGTTCTGCACTACATACTAGCTATTTCGCGAGCTGATTCCAACGATATGCGATATGTTGAGGCCCTGTACGGTTTCATGGCCTAAATTAAAGCTCAAACACATGAATTTTCACGGAAAAAATCTGCACATTCTCGATGGGTTATCACTTTAAAATGTTATTTTAACACTCTTTCAACCCAAATTTCACTTTAATCTTTGCCACAATTGATAGATTGGTCAGACAATGTGTAGGAACAAAAATCTCAAATCATCCAGATCGACCCTCACCACCTTTTCAGGCCCGTATCTCAGTTCACACGTTGCGACTTGTGACCCCGTTCGCAAGAACCCGTCACATATGTGTGTGTGTGTGTGTGTGTGCGTGTGTATGTATAATGTATGTATTATGTATGTATGTATGTATGTATGTATGTATGTATGCATGTATGTACGTATGTATGTATGTATGTATGTATGTATGTATGTCTGTATGTATGTATGTATGTACGTATATACGTATATACGTATATGTATATATGTGACCTGCCAGCACGAAATCAGTCTTAACTAACATTTTGGGTATTTTGAGATATGCAGATCACTGGAAAGCGTACATTCTGCTGATTATTTTGGTACTTGAATAAAGCTTGTACTCAAAAAATAATGTAGACGTTATGTATGTTTAAAATCATTAAGTTGTATGATGGCCATTTTGAGAAAACGGCCTCTAAAGTTTGTATGTACTCTCCTACACATTTTCCTTAAATTTCTTTATTTGGTGGCTTTAACCCAGTTTGTTTCTAGTTCTAGCTGTCATGATCTGAAAGGCGCACCAAAGAGCTTTCTGTCAGTATATTACATAATCAAAACGAGATACTTTTGGAAGGAAATTGTGTTCTTTCTGCTGTGATCAGTGCATTAAAATATTTTAATTTGATTGGTAATATTTTTTCAAGGAAAACATTCTGCGGGTGATAGATTATAGTCTACAGAAATCAGTTTTGAGAAAAAAGTCAAAACACCCCAGACAGACCCTCAGTCACCTTTTCAGCTCCTAGTGCCGTTCAACTGACTGCGAGTTAAAACTGATTTGGTGGTGGGAGGTCACACACACACACACACACACACACACACACACACACACACACACACACACACACACACACACACACACACACACATATATATATATTGCCGATCATAGCCCTGCGTACGAATCTATCTCTTGTCGCTGTAAGTACATCTTCCATACTCTCTGTCTTCATCCGCTCTGCAAGTCCGTCCAATATTTTCTCAATGGGTCTAATAATAATAATAATACAATATTTATATAGCGCAAAATCTTGATAAAATCAAATCTAAGCGTTGAAACAGACACACACGCACGCACGCACACACACGCACGCACACACACACACACACACACACACACACACACACACACACACACACACACACACACACACACACGCATGGCTATAAATCAATGGAAAATTATAGAGAGCATATTATATACAATTATATATTACAATGTGATTCCCCTCCGAGTGGAGACAGGCTGCAGAGGGGGTTGAGTGAGGTCAGGATTTTATGCAGAGGAGAAAAGGTGATTTTTTTAGAGCGAACTTGAAGGAGACAAAAGTAGTTTGCTGACGGACTGAGAGAGGAAGTTTGTTCCAGTAGAGTGGACCAGAAACAGAGAAGGCTCGTGGACCATAGGTATTGAGCTTAGTGCGTGGAAAGCGAAACGTCAGAGGATCGGAGGCAGAGCGGAGGGTACGTGAGGGAACATAGATCTCAAGTAAGCAAGCAATGGAAAATTATAGAGAGCATATTATATACAATTATATATTACAATGTGATTCCCCTCCGAATGGAGACAGGCTGCAGAGGGGGTTGAGTGAGGTCAGGATTTTATGCAGAGGAGAAAAGGTGATTTTTTAGAGCGAACTTGAAGGAGACAAAAGTAGTTTGCTGACGGACTGAGAGAGGAAGTTTGTTCCAGGAGAGTGGACCAGAAACAGAGAAGGCTCGTGGACCATAGGTATTGAGCTTAGTGCGTGGAAAGCGAAACGTCAGAGGATCGGAGGCAGAGCGGAGGGTACGTGAGGGAACATAGATCTCAAGTAAGCTTGACAGGTAATCGGGGGCTGCATTATTGAGGCTTTTGTAGCACATGGTGTCTAGTTTGTACTGTATGCGCTTTGATACAGGGAGCCAGTGAAGTTGTGCCAGGAGAGGAGATATGTGGTCAGCTTTTTTCTTTTTTAGTACAAGTCGTGCAGCATTGTTTTGAATGCGCTGCAGGATGTGAATGGTGGAGGCAGGAAGACCAGACAGGAGTGAATTGCAATAGTCAATGCGATACATTATGAAGGAGAGAACGAGTTTTGCAGTTGTTTCGACAGAGAGATACTTCCTGATCAGGCTTATACGATGGAGGTGATTGTAGCAAGATCTGGCAGTTTGAGAAACAAAGTTGTTGATGGAGAGGGTAGAGTCAATGCAGACACCAAGCTTTTTAGCTGAATCAGAAATTGGGACTGATGTGTTACATAATGGGAGAGAAAGAGGAGGCAGCTGAGAAAGTTTCTGACGGGTGCCAATGAGGATAGCTTCTGTCTTGTCGTCATTAAGCTGAAGTTTGTTGAACGTCATCCAGTTCTTAATGTCCGAGTAACACTCAGTGGTGCGAGTCAAGAGGCACTGTATATTGTCTGGTGTGTCACTGTCTAGAAGTTGGGTGTCATCAGCATAGAAGTGGTGTTTTATAGAGTGGGAGTTGATGATGGTAGACAGGGGGGAGGTGTAAAGAGTGAAAAGAACAGGGCCAAGGACAGAGCCTTGTGGAACACCACAGGTCAGGTATGCAGGTTGAGAGTAAGTGCCATTAATGAGAACAGTTTGTTTTCTGTTTGATAGATATGAAGTGAACCAGGAGAGAGCAATGTCAGAGATGCCAAAAGTATGATGAAGTCTAGAAAGGAGAATACCATGATCAATGGTATCAAAGGCTGCAGACAGATCAAGGAGTGTGAGGAGAGAGACTTTGCCAGTATCAGTTGCAAGGAGGAGATTGTTGAGAATGTGTAGCAGGGCAGTTTCAGTGCTATGGCACTGGCGGTAGGCTGATTGGAAAGGATTGAGGAGATTGTTGGCAGACAGGTGAGATTTCAGCTGGTTGAGGACAACTTTTTCGATGAGTTTTGACAAGAAAGAGAGATTAGAGACAGGCCGGTAATTTTTCAGTTCATTTGGGTCTAAATTGTATTTCTTGAGGAGATGATGAACAATAGCAGATTTGAAAGAATCTGGGACAGTTCCAGTTTGAAGAGAAGTGTTGATGATGTCAGTGATGAATGGGAGGAGAGTAGGGAGACAGTCAGAGTAGAGAGAACCTGGAAGAGGATCCAGTTCGCAGATTTTGAACGACATGGATCTGATTGTGTTGAGCATTTCTTCTTGTGAGACTGGGGTAAAAGTAGTAAGAGGTGTGCCAGAGAAGGAAGGGTCAGGAGGGCATGGTTGACAGGGTGTCCTGTCAAGCCTGTCACGAAGAGTTTGTATTTTGATGGTGAAATACTTGGAGAATACAGATGGGAGTTCTTCATTTGTGTGTTTTGTTGGGAGAGGTAAATCTTTTCGTGTGCCAAGGAGATGATTCATGGTTGTAAAGAGTTCTCTTGAAAAGGAGGCATTCAGGATTTTGGTTTGGAAATAGTTTGTTTTTGCAGATGCAATGAGGGTGGATACTTTTGTTTTAGAGGCATGGAAAAGTTGCCTATGTACAGTGAGTTTTGGATTTGCGCCAGCGGCGCTCTGCTCTGCAGCGAGCACGTTTTGGACAGGCAATCTCATGAGTGAGCCAGGGGGTAGGGGGCGGTCAGGTAAAAGACGGGTTGTGGCTGGAGCATGAGTGTCCAGAAGATGGTGGAGAGTAGTATAGAATTCATCGGCAAGGTTATGTGACTTTTCAGAAAGGAGGCGGGAGGCATCAGATGAAAATGTGGAGAGGTCGATAGATTTGAGATATCGTCGAGTCACCGTGCGCGTGGTACGGGAAGGAGGAGAAATGTCGAGAGAACAGAGAATTGCAGAGTGGTCAGATGGAAGGGCTGAAGTTAGACGGGTAGAAAGAACTAGGCAGTTGTCAGTAGCTGAATTGTGGTGATCACGAGAAATGATCCAGTCAAGAATGTGACCTTTATATGGGTTAGTTCAGAAATATGTTGTGTCATATTGTGATTGGACAGAGAATTGATGATATGTTTTGTGTCATAACGGTGAGTGTTGTCGTAGTGGACATTGATGTCACCTAGAATGATGAGATTTCCAGGTAAGAGGCAGTAGTAATCAAGAAGTTGGTCAAAATCAGAGAGAAACGTGGATGTGGTGAGCTTGTTGGCAGAGCTAGGTGGAGGTCGATAGACACAGGAGAAGGTGATGGGGTGAGGGGTGGATTGGAAGGATACTTCAACGTGCTCGAAAGAAGGATGGGAGAAAGGCAGAGACTGCGAGAAAGATAGGCGGGAATGGAGTGAGTCGTTGTAGAGGATGGCGATACCACCACCTCGGGATGAGCGATGGAAAGAAGCAAGCCTGTGACCACTCGGAGTGAGACTCGCATGTATTGGTTCATAACCAAGGGGGTTAAGCCATGTTTCTGTGATAAAAACAATGTCAACATGCTCATCTGCAATAAAGTCAGCAATGACATCATACATACATACATACATACATACATACATACATACATACATTCATGTATACATACATACATACATACATACATACATACATTCATGTATACATACATACATACATACTTACATACTTACTCACTCACTCACTCACTCACTCACTTACTCACTTACTTACTTACTTACTTACTTACTTGCTTACTTATTTACTTACTTACTAACTCACTCACTCACTTACTTACTTACTTACTTACTTACTTGCTTACTTATTTACTTACTTACTAACTCACTCACTTACTTACACACCTATCTATGATTAAGAAAATGTTGTCTTCACCTAGTTGATAGAGAGCTGAGCATTGGGGCATTGACTAAGGCGAGGGGGGTGGGGGTTATGTCATGTAAGACGAGTTTGTACAGAATAACTAGCTGTGTTGTGATTTTGACCTTTGATAATTCATTTATTTACTTTATATGTGCGTTCCTTTTTTGAAGGTAAGATACACACATCTACATGTTGTTTACATGTAACCAAGATTATTCCAGCTGTAGGCCGATAAAATACCAGTATAAAACATGGACTAGGTAAAACATAGTCTAGATAGGGCTTCAGGACCTGGCCAGCTCATTGGTGTATGTGCAGGCTTAAGGCTCGTGCCATGATCACCATACACAGGGCACCTGTAGCTGTGACGTTAGTGCAAATGGAATTCGTTCCGAGCGCTGAGACGTCATCTTGCAACGGAACAGCTGTACTCTGCAAAATTAGGTATAAGGAAAATTCACTCTTTCATCTTTTCACTCCCGAATCCTGTTCACCAGCGTTCTGCATTGTCAACCATGCTAGCAAAGCAAAAAAGTAACTTTTTTTTTTACTCCCTGACCCTATCCATCAGCTTTCTGCAGGAAGCTGGTGGGTAGTGTGAGAAAGTCTAAGGGTTAAGTTTTTACTGCTGGCGGATAGGACGCAGGAGTCAATGGGTTAAGGTAGAGAAAAACACAAACAGACTAAAAAAAAAAAGTGTGTGGGGGTTGTTGTGGGGGGATGTGGTACTGAGCTGTGATGGCAAATACCAAATGCGAGATCAACAAAACTGCAGAATTGCAAAACGTCATATAATCTACCAAATATACCAAAACATGAGAGCATCAGAAATACAATAATACCAAAGATACCTAATACATAAATATCAACATGTGTAAAAAAAAACCCAAAGTACAAAATATATTAAAATAACAAACTACAAAATATACTAAATATACCAAAATACCAAATATACCAAAATGCCAAAATATACCCCAAAAATCAAATATACAAAAAAATGTACATACCACAATAACAAAACTACCAAAAATACCACAATATTCAAACATCAAAATAGCAAAATGCCAAAATACTGACCTAACATACCCAAATACCCCAATATCAAAACACCAAGCTAACAAACTGCCGAATATACCCGAACCCAAATACACAAAAATATACCAAAATATTCCAAAAATTGAAATGTCAAAATGTATCAAAAACATAACAAAAGACCAACATATATACCAACATATATTACCTCTCTATCTATCTATCTATCTCTCTATCTATCTATCTCTCTATCTCTCTCTCTCTCTCTCTCTCTCTCTCTCTCTCTCTCTCTCTATATATATATATATATATATATATATATATATATATATCTATCTATCTATCTATCTATCTATCTACCTATCTATCTATCTATCTGTCCATCTATTATCTATCTGTCTGTCTGTCTATCTATCTATCTATTTATCTATCTATCTATATATATATATCTATTTATCTATCTATCTATCTATCTATATATCTGTCCATCTATTATCTATCTGTCTGTCTATCTATCTATCTATTTATCTATCTATCTATTTAATTATCTGTCTGTCTGTCTGTATATCCATCTATCTATCTATCTATCTATCTATCTATCTATCTATCTATCTATCTATCTATCTGTCTATCTATCTATCTATCTATCTATCTATCTATCTATCTATCTATCTATCTGTCTGTATATCTATCTACATATCTACCTATCTATCTATCGAGTTGTCCATCTATTATCTATCTGTTTGTCTACCTATCTATCTATCTATCCATCTATGTATGTATGTATGTATGTATGTATGTATGTATGTATGTATGTATGTATGTATGTATGTATGTATGTATGCATGTATGCATGAATGAATGCGTGTATGTATATATGTATGTATGTATGTATGTACGTATGTGTTTATGTATGTATGTATGTATGTATGTATGTATGTATGTATGTATGAATGAAATGTATGTATGTATACATGTATGTGTGTATGTATGTATGTATTTATACATGTGTGTAGTTTGGCCGATAGATTTCGCCTTCATTGTCTCGTCACTGTTTCTTTCCTGTCTCCATTTCAAACTTTTTATAGCTGTGTCCCTCCCTGCCTCCCTGCAACCCCCCCCACTCGCTGCACTGCTCTTAATTCACCCAGCATGCTGTCTCTTTCTATTCTTCTTTTTTTGTTCTTTGATAATTTGTCCGTAATATGTTAGTTCAAACAGCGTTTTGTTTTCCCCCATCTATTTGTCAGTTTATGTACATGTATGTATGTATGTATGTATGTATGTATGAAATGTATGTATGTATGAAATGTATGTATGTATGTATGTATGTATGTATGTATGTATGTATGTATGTATGTATGTATGAAATGTATGTATGTATCATGTATGTATGTACGTATATATGCCTACTGAGTAAAAAACAAACACAAAAGCACAACAACAACAAAATACAACCATTGTACCCAAACATCGACAAAAGTGAAATATCAAAATACCTAAAACGTCTCTCTATCTCTCTCCCAATCATTTCGTCTTTACTACCACCAGAAGGTGGGTCACATCTTTGCTCAATGGAGAGAAAATGACTCTGTAATCTGTTTTTTCCTAGCAAAACACACGTCCGCTAGTTTGGCCGGTAGATTCTGTCTTCATTGTCTCGTCGCTGTTTCTTTCCCATTTCCGTTCCAACTTTTTATAGCTGTGTACCTCCCTACCCCCCTGCCTCACCCCTCCACCCCCCCCCCCACACACATACTGGCTACACTGCCCCTATCTCACCCAGCACAGCATCTGTTTCTATTCTTTTTTTTTCTTCCTTTGATATTTCGTCTGTAATATGTTAGTTTAAACAGCGTTTTGTTTGTTTTCCCATCTGTCTGTTTATATATATATATATATGTATGTATCTATCTAGCTAGTAAGTCAGCCATCTGGTTGTCCCGGTGTCTTTTTTTCTGACTATTTTTGTCTGGTTCTCTGTCTGCCTGTTCATCGCCATCCCTGTCTGTGTTTCTGACATTCTCTCTCTCTGTCTCGCTGTCTGTCTCTCTCTCTATCTCTGTCTCTGTCTCTGTCTCTGTCTCTGTCTCTCCATGTATTGATCTATCTAGCTACATATCTATCTATCTATCTATCTATCTATCTATCTATCTATCTATCTATCTATCTATATATCTACCTATCTATCTATCTATCTATCTATCTATCTATCTATCTATATATCTATATATCTACCTATCTATCTATCTATCTATCTATCTATCTATCTATGCATTTGTTTATGTATGTACATATGTATGCATGTTATATATGCATGTATTTGTGTATGATGTATGTATGGTGTCATGTATGTATGTATGTATGTATGTATGTATGCATGTATGTCTGTACGTATGTATGTATGTATGTATGTATGTATGTATGTATGTATGTATGTTTGAAATGTAGTTTGCATGTATGCATGTATGTATGTATGTTTTTATGCATGTATTTACGTACGTATCTATGTATGTATGTCTACTGAGTAAAACACAAACACAAAAGCACAACACAAAATACAACCATTGTACCCAAATATCGACAAAAGCGAAATATCAAAATACCTAAAACGTCTCTCTATCTCTCTCCCAATCAATTCGTCTTTACTACCGCCAGAAGGTGGGTCACATCTTTGCTCGATGGAGAGAAAATGACTCTGTAATCTGTTTTCTCCCAGCAACACACACGTCCGCTACTTTGGCTGGTAGATTTCGTCTTCATTGTCTCATCACTGTTTCTTTCCCAACTCCGTTCCAACTTTTTATAGCTGTGTACCTCCCTACCCCCCTGCCTCACCCCCCCCCCCCCACACATACTGGCTACACTGCTCCTATCTCACCCAGCACAGCATCTGTTTCTATTCTTCTGTTTTTTCCTTTGATATTTCGTCTGTTATACGTTAGTTTAAACAGCGTTTTGTTTTTTCCCCATCTATCTGTCTGTTTATGGATGGAAGGATGTATCTATCTAGCTAGTTAATCGGCCATCTGGTTGTCTCTGTGTCTTTTTTTTGTGCCTTCTTCAGAACAGGGCTATACCGATATAGCATGGCCACTTCTCAAAATTGCAGAACTCATCTCACTTCCCTTTTGACATCATAGTTGCCTCCCCTCTCCCCACTTCTTTCTACTGCTCATGACGACATGGGCATTCCATTTCTTACCCACTGGACGAGGCTGCAAGGAAGTTTTCAGTCCCGTTTTTATTATCCATTGTTTGGTGTCTATGATCTGTTTGTGACCGTGCGTTCGCGCTTGACAAAGGCTAGTTGGCCGAAAATTTGCGCTTGTTTTGTTTTATTTCGTTGGATACGCTCTTATATTGGTTTTCTTGTTCTTCTGATTCC
>JAPXFY010000034.1:3997706-4000206 GCA_030674185.1 Monoplex corrugatus
GGATGGTTGAAGACAGAGAAGGTGGAGATGCACTTGAAGCGAAAGGGATAGATTCGTATGGAGCGCTATGACCGCCACGCACGCGCAGGCAATGGGAGAGAAAGATGATGAAGATGAAGTGATGAGGTGATGGTGACATGAGATGGTGATGGATGGTACGATGATGATGGTGATGGGATGTGACGATGATGAGGGATGATGGGATATGATGTGAGGTGATGTACGATGATGATGATGTGATGGCGATGATGATGGTGATGGTGAGGGATGATACGTCAATAGGGTTAGGTACTCACTTTATAGCCGGCACTCGCTCACAGCTGGTACAGTTTTACCACCAACCAGGGTCGAACATGTGCATTCAGCACTGTCACTATACCTCTGCGCCATCCAACCCTAACCCTGTCCCATCTCTCTCCCAATCAATTCGTCTTTACAGCCACTGAAGGATAGTTTTTCGTGTCCGTTCGATGGAAAGAAAATGACTTTGTAATCCGCTTTCTCCTGTGAGACAGACGATCCGTAGTTCGGCTGGAAAAATCTGTTTTCATTGTCTCTTCATTGGATTTTCCTTTTTGTTTTCGCCACACATTTTGTTGTTTCCTGTATCCCCCCTCCCCCCCCCCCCTTCATATCTCTGCCTTATCTGTCCTATCTTTTCAGTATCTCTTTTGTGGATTGTGTTCAATTTTATGGTCATTTTCTTCGTTTGTTTGTTTGGTTGTTTGTTTTTTCTATGTGCAAAGAATCTAGTTTTTTTTAACGTCCTAAAATATCTCGCCGGAAACTGTTTCTACATTCCTCTGAAAAGCTGGAGGTATAGAAAGCACCAGGAGACAAAATATTGGATGGACTTGCAGATAAAGTGGAAGAGGTGCTTGCGGCAACAAGGGATAGAAATAGATGGAAGGCCATGATCGCCAACGCCATGTGGCAAGGCACTTGATGATAATGATGGTGACATTCCTCTGAACCTCTGCCTATTTTTCTTTTAAATACATACATGTACACATACATAGAAACAGTCAACAAGCAAAGCCAGAACAAGATTGAGGCAGCTTAGATGTGGTTTCTAGAAGAATGTTGAGAGTTCCATGGACAGCAAAAGAAAACAAACGAGACAGTCTTAATGGAGGCAAAAAAAAGTAGATCATTCATAAGGAAGATTAGGAAAAGACAGGCAACATTTGTAGGACATTTTATGAGGAAAGGGGAATTGGAACACCTGGTCACAACGGGAAAGCTGAAGGGAAAGAGAGCACCAGATAGACCCAGGGAGAAGATACTAGACGGACTTGCAGAGTGGCTGAAGACCAGGAGGGATGGAAGAGGTGCTTGCAGCAACAAGAGACAGAGACAGATGGAAGTCCATGATCGCCAAGGCCATGTGGCAAGGCACCGGATGATGATGATGATGATGATGATGATGATGATGATGATGATGATGATGATGATGATGATGATGATGATGATATAGAAACTCTAGTGGAAGGATTGCTCTTTTTGTCCATAAGTAAAAGAACATTTGAACTATTTGCCTGTCTGTGTTTCTTTGTATCTCCCTGTGTCTCTCTGTCTTTGTCTTCTTTATCTGTCCTTGTCTGTCTCTGTCTGTCTGTTCCTCCTGTGTCTGTCCTGTCTGCTGTCGTATTCTGTCTGCCTGTCTGTCTGTGCCTGTCTGCCTGTCTGTATATATGTCTGTCTGCCTGTCTGTCTTTATGTATGCCTGTCTCACTCTCTCTCTCTCCCTCCCCTTTCCCCCTTTTTTTCTCTGCCCATGTTTCTGTATCTCACTTTGTCAGTCTCTAACCCTCTGTCTTTGTCTGTCTCTTTCTGTCTGTCTGTTGTCTGTCTGTCTGTCTCTCTCTCTCTCTCTCTCTCTCTCTCTCTCTCTCTCTCTCTCTCTGCCCTGGTCTCTCTGTGTGTCTGTGTGCCTCTCTCTGTCTCTTGTCTCTGTCTTTCTCATCTCTCTTCTCTCTGTCTGTATGTCTCCTCTCTCTCTCTTCTCTGTCTGTCTGTCTGTCTTCTCTCTCTCTTTTTTCTCCAGTTTCTCTCTCCGTCTTCCTTACTCCCCCCCCCCCCCCCCCCCATCTTTCCTTTCGTTGATCCAGACAAACCAACAAAACTAACCCTCTCCAGTCTCTCTCTCAATAATCAATGTGACTTTACTGACCACCACACGGTAGGTACCATGCCCCAATGGATAGAGAGAAAATAACACGTATACGTTTTCTTTCTTTCTTTTAATTTTTTTCTCCTTTCACTGAAGACAGAAATCCTCTAGTGTAGCTGGAACATTCTGTCTTCATCGTCTATCAAGAGACTGTTTTCGTTGTGGATTGCTCTCTCTCTCTCTCTCTCTCTCTCTCTCCTCTCTCTCTCTCTCTCTCTGTCTGTATTTATTTCTCTCTCTCTCTGTCTCTCTATTGTCTTTTCTTCTCTCTCTCTTCTCTCTGGCTTTTTCTGTCTCTTCTTCTCTCTCTCATTGTCTCTGTGTGTC
>JAPXFY010000034.1:4005206-4015206 GCA_030674185.1 Monoplex corrugatus
ATACGAACTATAATAGCATAACATTCACAATAACTGATGTATAGGAAACCATAGTAGCATACGTGTTAAGAAGTATACAGAGATAAGTATTAAGAACTAAGGTAGCATAAATGTTAGGAATTTCTGGTGAAAAAAAAAAAAAGCCAAAGGATAACATCCACAGACAAACACCTCTTTCAAACATACAATAAACAATCCCCTACCCATACCATCCTTTTTTTTTTCAAAAGGACTGATCAAGAAAGTATAGATTCGGGGGTATACGGGAAAGAGAGTGAACAAGAACTGGGCGGATTGGTAAGAACTGGTAACTGAATGAAAATCGAGCAAGAAAAATGTAAAGGGGTGGGAGGGGTATGAGATGCAAGAGGGCGAAAAACGAGCGAGAAAACGAGAAAATGATAGGATGAAGAGAAGATACACTGTGGTGATTTAGCAGTCTGCAACACTGATTCCATTCCTACACACAAAAAGTCTGCCTCAATGAAACCTTTCTAATCATATAGCCATAGACACTGGTACAGAACCGTTATTTGATTTCCAGTGACAGACTGGACCAACAAATTAATCTGAATCATATAGAGATGTATAGTTCTACGTGAATAAATAGAGATGTATAGTTCTACGTGAATCATATAGAGATGTATAGTTCTATGTGAATCATATAGAGATGTATAGTTCTACGTGAATCATATAGAGATGTATAGTTCTATGTGAATCATATAGAGATGTATAGTTCTACGTGAATCATATAGAGATGTATAGTTCTACGTGAATCATATAGAGATGTATAGTTCTACGTGAATCATATAGAGATGTATAGTTCTACGTGAATCATATAGAGATGTATAGTTCTACGTGAATCATATAGACATGTATAGTTCTACGTGAATCATATAGAGATGTATAGTTCTACGTGAATCATATAGAGATGTATAGTTCTACGTGAATCATATAGACATGTATAGTTCTACGTGAATCATATAGAGATGTATAGTTCTACGTGAATCATATAAGATGTATAGTTCTACGTGAATCATATAGAGATGTATAGTTCTAAGTGAATCATATAGAGATGTATAGTTCTACGTGAATCATATAGAGATGTATAGTTCTATGTGAATCATATAGAGATGTATAGTTCTACGTGAATCATATAGAGATGTATAGTTCTATGTGAATCATATAGAGATGTATAGTTCTACGTGAATCATATAGACATGTATAGTTCTATGTGAATCATATAGAGATGTATAGTTCTATGTGAATCATATAGAGATGTATAGTTCGACGTGAGTCATATAGAGATGTATAGTTCTACGTGAATCATATAGAGATGTATAGTTCTACGTGAATCATATAGAGATGTATAGTTCTACGTGAATCATATAGAGATGTATAGTTCTACGTGAATCATATAGAGATGTATAGTTCTACGTGAATCATATAGAGATGTATAGTTCTACGTGAATCATATAGAGATGTATAGTTCTATGTGAATCATATAGAGATGTATAGTTCTACGTGAATCATATAGAGATGTATAGTTCTACTTGAACCATATAGAGATGTATAGTTCTACGTGAATCATATAGAGATGTATAGTTCTATGTGAATCATATAGAGATGTATAGTTCTACGTGAATCATATAGAGATGTATAGTTCTACGTGAATCATATAGAGATGTATAGTTCTATGTGAATCATATAGAGATGTATAGTTCTAACGTGAATCATATAGAGATGTATAGTTCTAGTGAATCATATAGAGATGTATAGTTCTACGTGAATCATATAGAGATGTATAGTCTTTGTGAATAATATACAGATAATTACATAATTCTATGTGAATCATATAGAGATGTATAGTTCTACGTGAATTAAATAGATATGTACAGTTCTACGTGAATCATATAGATATATGTACAGTTATATGTGAATCATATAGAGATGTATAGTTCTACGTGAATTATATGTGACCCCCCACCACGAAATAAGTCTTAACTAGCATTTTGGGCATATTGAGATATCCATATCACTGGAAAGTGTACATTCTCTGATTATTTTGGTACTTGAATAAAGCTTGTACTAAACAAAATGTAGTAGTTATGTATGTTTAAAGTCATTAAGTTGTATGACAGCCATTTTGAGAAAACGGCCTCTAATTTTTTTGTGTGCTCTCCTACACATTTTCCTTAAATTTCTTTATTTGGTGGCTTTGATTAGTTTGTTTTTAATTTTCGCTGTCATTATCTGGAAGGTTCACCGAAGAGCTTTCCATCAGTATATTACATGTGCGGATAGTGTACAGGTTACGGTTCATAATAAGAGATAAAAATAGATACTTTTGGTAGGAAATTGCGTTCATTCTGCTGCGATCAGTGCATTAAAATACCGATTTAAATTGATTAATAATCTTTTTTCAAGAAATAAATTTCTGTGGGGGATAAATTATAGTCTACAGAAATCAATTTTGAGAAAAAGTCAAAAGATCCTCAGTCACCTTTTCAGCTCCTAGTGCTGTTCGACTGACTGCGAATTAAGAATGATTTCGTGGTGGGAGGTCACATATCGAGATGTATAGTTCTACGTGAATTATTAGAGATGTATAGTTCAATGTGAATCATATAGAGATTATAGTTGCATATCTCTATTCACTGTCACTATCTGTGGCTCATCATATGTGTTTTGTATTTGTCCTTGTATGCATTTTTGTATTTTTATTTGTTTCTTTTATGTCCTTATGAACTTATTGCATTGAAGAGTAGTCTGCTTTGCGTGTGTCGCGATACAACATCACATTTGTGCTAAGGCAGCCAGGCAAATGCCCTGCTCTTCCCGGTTTTCAACTGCCATGGGATATCTTAGCGTGAAGAGGCCAGAAGGCACACAGGTCCAACTCGTTTTTCATCCCCATCCAAAGAACTAGATGTCCAGTTTGATATTTTCCGTCAAACTGAGGAGAAACGTCGAGGTCTAAGCGGGCAACGAACCCTGGAACTTCTAAAGGTAAAACAAAATATGATTGCTTGATCTTGAGGGTAAAAACAAAATATTAAAAAATACCTTGTTTGTAAATGATCCTTGGGAGTATAAAACACAACGTTTCGAGCCCAGGCCCTTTGTCAAAACTCGACTTGACAAAGGGCCTGGGCTCGAAACGTTGTGTTTTATACTCCAAAGGATCTTTAACAAACAAGGTGTTTTTTTAATATTTTGTTTTTAACCTGGAACCTCTAGTTTATTATTGGCAGACAAACGTCGACTCTGCCATCTTCCTCCCCCAAAATGCCAATTTGCTGAACATTTGCGCCTGTCATCTTTTGTTATATCAAATACGGATTGTAATTTTATTACTGTGGTGTTCCTGTTTATATGCAGATAGCATAAATGCCACATAACCATTCATACAAGTAGAATACAGACATTGAAATCATGAAATCGATATAATACGACACATTATAACATAGTAGTGGCAGAAATACCAGTGCTGGCACTGGTGGTAGTAATTCCTTGGTGGTGATGATAATGATAGAAAAGGTGACGAAGAAGATATTAAATAGAGACAGTGATGGTGGTGGTAGTGGTGGTGGTGGTGGAGGTGGTGGTGGTGATAATGGTTGTAATGGTGGTGGTGGTGTTAGAGGTATAAAAGTGAATTAAAAATGATAATGATGATGATAGAGGTGGCAAAGTTAATTCATATTCATATTCATGTCTCTTGTGACACTTGATTTATCATATCAAACTCGGGCTGCTCTCTCCCTTTGAGAGTGCGTCGCCGATGTCCAGAGCCACCTTTCTTTTTGCCAAGACTTCTGAACAGCAGGTAGGTTGATTAATCTCCAAGTGAAAGGGGGGTGGGGGGTCTTGGAAATGAACCTATCTCTTCATTGTTTTATGCCAGGGCAGCCATCAAAAGCCCTGCTCTTCATGATTTCCAACTGCCATGAGATCTCTTTGCGTGCGCAGGTCAGAAGGCACAAATCTCCGACTCGTGTGTGTGTATGTATGTGTGTGTGTGTGTTTGTGTGGTGTGTGTGTGTGTGTGTGTGTGTGTGTGTGTGTGTGTGTGTATGTGTGTGTTGTTTGTGTGTGTGTGTGTGTGTGTGTGTGTGTGTGTGTGTGTGTGTGTGTGTGTGTGTTTTGTGTGTGTGTGTGTTTGTTTGTTTGTTTGTTTTCCCTTAAGACGTTCAGTTCGATTTTCCGGTCAAAGTGAGAAGAACAGTCGAGACTTAAACGGAAAACGAACCCTGGAACCTCGAGTTTAGTTATTGGCAGGCGAACGTCTGTACCACTCTGCCACTCTTCTCTCCCAAAATACCAATGTTCCTGTCGTGTTTTGTCATATCAAATACGCGTTGTGATTCTATTGTTGTGTTTTACTGGTTTATATGCAGATAGCATAAAGGTCACATAACCATTCATACAAGTGGAACACAGACACTGGAATCATGTAATCGATATAATACAACACAACTCAACACAATGCGATGGTAGTGGTAGAAATACCAGTGTTGGCACTGGTGGTAGTAATTCCTTGGTGGGGATGCTAATGATAGAAAAGGTGCCGAAGAAAATATTAAATAGAGACAGTGATGGTGGTGGTAGTGGTGGTAGTGGTGTGATGGTGGTGGTGATGGTGATGGAAATGGTGTAAAGAGTGAGAAAAGAATGATAATGATGATGGCGGTGGTGGAGAGGGGTGGTGGTGACGGTGATGGTGATGGTGGTGATGGTGGTAATGGTAGTGGTGATGGCGGTGATAGTGATATTAATGGCATAAAGAGTGAAAAATGAATGATAATGGTGATGATGGTGGTGGCGACGGTGGTAATGACAATAGTGGTGGTGGTGGTGGTGATGGCGATGATAATGGTCTACACAGAGATAAAAGAATGGTGGTGGTGATGATGATGGTGGTGGTGATGACACCGATGATGGCCTTCAAGGAGATGGACTTGGGAATTCAACCTATCTCTCCGATGTTTTATGCCAGGACAACCGAACGAACACCATGCTCTTCACGATTTTCAGCTCACCTACATTCTCCCATAGCGACATCGTTCCATTTGGATCTACAAAATATATCAACAAAAAGGCTGTATGTTATACATCAGTTGAAACTGCAAACATGTCTGAGAGTAATAGTGCTTAGTTTGATAATATAATTTGATGATGTAAGATAATATCATTCTTACCAACAAATGCCTATCAATTAACATCAGAAAGAGAGTCCTTGAATGTTATATAGAACCAATACTGTTGTACAGATGCGAGGCGTGGACAGTCAGCAAGCAAAGCCAGAGCAAGATTGAGGCAGCCGAGATGTGGTTTCTCAGAAAAATGTTGAGAGTTCCATGGACAGGAAAGAAAACAAACGAGACAGTCTTGATGGAGGCAGACACAAGTAGATCACTCATAAGGAAGATTAGGAAAAGACAGGCAACAGTTATAGGCCATTTTATGTGGAAGGGGGATTTGGAGCACCTGGTCACAACGGGAAAGCTGGAGGGAAAGAGAGCACCAGGTAGACCCAGGGAGAGAATGCTGGACGGACTCGCAGAGTGGCTGGAGATAAGGAGGGTGGGGGAGATGCTAGGGGCAACGAGAGATAGAGATGGTTGGAAGTCCATGGTCGCCAACGCCATGCGGCAGGGCACCTGATGATAATGATGATGAAGTTAATATCTGACAACGTGGCATGCTTTCTGGTAAATGAACTGTCAGTTTCTTGTAAAAAATCAGAACAAATCTCATAACGGAAAAGAGTTTAATTGCTTAAGTGTGTGCAAGCCAGATGGCACATGGATCCAACTCGTTTTTCGCGCACTTCCGAAAGGCTGGCCGCTCAGTTGGATTTTCCAGTCAAACTGAGGAGAAAAGTCGAGGCCTCCATGGGATTGAACACTGGAACCTCGAGTTTTGTTACTGGCAGGTGAACGTCTAAAACAATTCTGTCACTGTTCTGATAGGATACATCATCCGAGGACAGCTAGATAACATCACCCGGACTGCCCTTCATTAGACACCAAAAGGAAGACAGCAGGACATAACCTGGGATGCCCTTCACTGGACACCAGAAGGAAGACAACAGGACATCACCTCGATTGCCCTTTACTGGACACCAGAAGGAAGACAGCAGGACATCACCTGGACTGCCTTCACTGGACACCAAAAGGAAGACAGCAGGACATCACCTGGACTGCCCTTCACTGGACACCAGAAGGAAGACAGCAGGACATCACCTCGATTGCCCTTTACTGGACACCAGAAGGAAGACAGCAGGACAACATCACATGGACTGCCCTTCACTGGATACCAGAAGAAACAAGCAGGGACAACATCTCCCCGACTGCCCTTCACTGGACGCCAGAAGGAAGACAGCAGCACAACATCACCTGGACTGTCCTTCACTGGACACCAGAAGGAAGACAGCAGGACATCACCTGGATTGCCCTTTACTGGACACCAGAAGGAAGACAGCAGCACAACACCACCTGGACTGTCCTTCACTGGACACCAGAAGGAAGACAGCAGGATATCACCTGGATTGCCCTTTACTGGACACCAGAAGGAAGACAGCAGGACATCACCCGGACTGCCCTTCACTGGACACCAGAAGGAAGACAGCAGGACATCACCTGGATTGCCCTTTACTGGACACCAGAAGGAAGACAGCAGGACATCACCCGGACTGCCCTTCACTGGACACCAGAAGGAAGACAGCAGGACATCACCTGGATTGCCCTTCACTGGACACCAGAAGGAAGACAGCAGGACATCACCTGGACTGCCCTTCACTGGACACCAGAAGGAAGACAGCAGGACAACATCACACGGACTGCCCTTCACTGGACACCAGAAGAAAGACAGCAGCACATCACCAGGACTGCCCTTCACTGGACACCAGAAGGAAGACAGCAGCACATCACCTGGACTGCCCTTCACTGGACACCAGAAGGAAGACAGCAGGACATCACCAGACTGCCCTTCACTGGACACCAGAAGGAAGACAGCAGGACATCACCCGGACTGCCCTTCACTGGACACCAGAAGGAAGACAGCAGGACAACATCACCAGGACTGCCCTTCACTGGACACCAGAAGGAAGACAGCAGGACAACATCACCAGGACTGCCCTTCACTGAACACCAGAAGGAAGACAGCAGCACATCACCCGGACTGCCCTTCACTGGACACCAGAAGGAAGACAGCAGGACATCACCCAGACTGCCCATCATTGGACTCCAGGAGGAAGACAGCAGGACATCACCTGGACTGCCCTTCACTGGACACCAGAAGGAAGACGTAAGAAAGAAAGACCAAACAACACCTGGAGACGAAGAATGGAAAAAAACACAACAAGAAACATACAAAAATTGAATCAAAACGTGTATTCAATACAACACAAAAAGACAGACTTTTTTTTTCGGCTAACTGCTCTTTGTCAAATGTACACAACCACGAGTATCCAATACTAGGATAAAATATGTAGGCTAGGTAAAACAGGCTAGGTAAAACAGGCTAGGTAAAACAGGCTAGGTAATACAGGCTAGGTAGGACATCAGGACCTGGCCAGCTTATAGGTTTATGTGAAGGCTAATGTAGGCTAGGTAAGACATAGGCTAGGTAGGACATCAGGACCTGGCCAGCTCATGGGTTTATGTGAAGGCTAATGTAGGCTAGGTAAGACATAGGTTAGGTAGGACCTCAGGACCTGGCCAGCTCATAGGTTTATGTGAAGGCTAATGTAGGCTAGGTGAACCATAGGCTAGGTAGGACCTCAGGACCTGGTCAGCTCATGGGTTGATGTGAAGGCTAATGTAGGCTAGGTAAGAGATACGCTAGGTAGGACCTCAGGACCTGGCCAGCTCATAGGTTTATGTGAAGGCTAATGTAGGCTAGGTAAACCATAGGCTAGGTAGGACCTCAGAACCTGGCCAGCTCATGGGTATACGTGAGGGCTAATGTAGGCTAGGTAAAACTAGGTAGGACCTCAGGACCTGGCCAGCTCATAGGTTTATGTGAAGGCTAATGTAGGCTAGGTGAACCATAGGCTAGGTAGGACCTCAGGACCTGGTCAGCTCATGGGTTGATGTGAAGGCTAATGTAGGCTAGGTAAGAGATACGCTAGGTAGGACCTCAGGACCTGGCCAGCTCATAGGTTTATGTGAAGGCTAATGTAGGCTAGGTAAAACATAGGCTAGGTAGGACCTCAGAACCTGGCCAGCTCATGGGTATACGTGAGGGCTAATGTAGGCTAGGTAAGACTAGGTAGGACCTCAGGACCTGGCCAGCTCATAGGTTTATGTGAAGGCTAATGTAGGCTAGGTGAACCATAGGCTAGGTAGGACCTCAGGACCTGGTCAGCTCATGGGTTGATGTGAAGGCTAATGTAGGCTAGGTAAGAGATACGCTAGGTAGGACCTCAGGACCTGGCCAGCTCATAGGTTTATGTGAAGGCTAATGTAGGCTAGGTAAAACATAGGCTAGGTATGACATCAGAACCTGGCCAGCTCATGGGTATACGTGAGGGCTAATATAGGCTAGGTAAGACTAGGTAGGACCTAAGGACCTGGCCAGCTCATGGGTTTATGTGAAGGCTAATGTAGGCTAGGTAAGACTAGGTAGGACCTCAGGACCTGGCCAGCTCATGGGTTTATGTGAAGGCTAATGTAGGCTAGGTAAGACTAGGTAGGACCTCAGGACCTGGCCAGCTCATGGGTTTATGTGAAGGCTAATGTAGGCTAGGTAAGACTAGGTAGGACCTCAGGACCTGGCCAGCTATGGGTATACGTGAGGGCTAATGTAGGCTAGGTAAGTCTAGGTAGGACCTCAGGACCTGGCCAGCTCATAGGTTTATGTGCACACTAACGGCTTGTGCCATGATCACCATAATTATGTGAATGCCAGGGACTCTTTCAGCATAAATAATATCCCCACCTTCCAGCAGCATCCCCTTAGATTGCGTGTGCAAATGCAACTGATATGTATACTTAATTTAATTTTCTTTTCCTTATTTTCTATGTTGAAGTATTGTGTGTGTATTGAAACGGGTTATAACCCTGATACGGCTCTACCCAGTCGGCTGGGCTTTTACAAAAAAATAACAATAACAAGTTTTATGACCATTGTTTTGTGAAATTATAATAGGTACAATCTTATTATAATTTACACATATATCACGCCTAAACGAATATTGTCCATCAAGGAATTTCACTTTCACAAAACAATGGTCATAAAATTAAGTAACGCCTATATGGCTGAAACAAGGAAACTCTCAGCATGAACAATAACAAGCTAGCCCCAAAACAGACAAGAGTGCAGAACCTTCGTTGCTGCCCACATATCAACGGCAGAAAGGGGCAGTAAGTACAATCAAATAAGCAGAGGTTGCAGCGATGGTGATGGTGGTGGTGGTGGTGGTATTGGTGGTGATGGTGGTGGTGATGGTGATGGTGATGGTGACGGTGGTGGTGATGGTGATGACGGTGGTGATGACGGTGGGTGGTGGTGGTGGTGGTGGTGGTGGTGAAGGTGTTGGTGTTGGTGGTGATGGTGGTGGTGATGGTGGATGGTGGGTGGTGGTGGTGGCGGTGGTGATATGTTGCGGTGGTGGTGATTGTGATGATGATGGTTGTGGTGGTGTGGTGGTATGATGGTGATGATGGTGGTGGTGGTGGTGGTGGTGATGGTGATGATGGTGGGTGGTGGTGGTGGTGGTGGTGATGGTATGGTGGTGGTGAAGGTGGTGGTGGTGTGGTGATGATGTGTGGTGGTGGTGATGGTGATGGTGGTGGTGGTGATGGTGATGTGGTGATGGTGGGGTGATGGTGGTGGTGATAATGGTGGTGGTGATAATGTGGTGGTGATAGCGATAAATTGGAAGGGGAGATAATGGTGGGTTTCTTTTCTTTTTTTCTTTTCTTCTTTTTTATTTTTTTTATTTTCTTTTTTCGTTCGAAACAATATCAGTCAGTAAATACAAGTCGCTCCA
>JAPXFY010000034.1:4020206-4022706 GCA_030674185.1 Monoplex corrugatus
TATCCCTCTGCCTATATATCCATCTATACCTCTATATATCTATCCATCTATCTGTTTCTTTATCATTTCATTTTTGTTTGTTTGTTTGTTTGTTTGTTTCCATATGCCTGTCCCTCTTTATATTAGTCTCTACCTGTCTGTTAGTCTGCCGTCTGTGTCTGTCTCTGTCCCTCTGTCTCTGCCTGTCTGTCTGTCTCTGTCTCTCTGTCCCTTTGCCTCAATCTCTTTAATACCTCTATGTCTCTAGTCTCTGGATGTCTGTCTGTCTATCAGTCTCTGTCTTTCTAACTCAATCTTTCTCTATTCCTGTCTCTGACTATCTGTCTGTCTGTCTACCTCCCTCTCTCTCTCTCTCTCTCTCTCTCTCTCTCTCTCTCTCATTCTCTGTCCCTAGCAACAAGAAGAGCTAACTACTAGCCTTACATGCCAATCAATATGCCAGCTTCAAAGACCTCAATAAAAAATGAAACAAAACTGTGACATGTGTGGCCATCAATCATCAATTTCAGAGTGCACAAAATGTAAAACACCAAAACTCACGTTACATTGCGTGTGCAATCACCAGACAGGTGTAAGAAGCACGCAAGAATGCTTCAGGAATTGGACAAGTGTGTTGCATTCAAATAAATGTCAGGGTTTTCTTTGTTTGTTTTCCATCAATTGATCGATCGATTGATTGACTGAATTGATTGACTGATTCATTGATTGATTGATTCATTCATTGATTCATTCATATATCTACATATCTATGTATCTGTCTGTCTGTCTGTCTGTCCATCTATCTATATTTGCTTGTCTCTCTACCTATCTCTATCTATCTATCTATTTATCTTTCTATCTATCTATCTATCTGTCTATCTATCTCTGTCTACCAATCACTGTCTGTCTATCTATCTATCTATCTATCTATCTGTTTGTCTGTATGTCTATCTATCTATCTGTCCATCTATCTATCTATCCATCTATCTATCTATCTATCTGTCCCTCTACCTATCTATCCATCTATACCTCTATCTATCTATCCATCTATCTGTATGCCTGTCCCTCTTTATATTAGTCTCTACCTGTCTGTTAGTCTTTGTCTGTGTCTGTCTCTCTGTCTCTCTACCTATCTCTGTCTATCTATTTATCTATCTATTTATCTTTCTATCTATATATATATCTGCCTATCTATCTATCTATCTATCTATCTATATATCTATCTATCTATCTATCTGCCTATCTATCTCTGTCTATCTATCTATCTATCTGCCTATCTATCTTTGTCTACCATTCACTGTCTGTCTATCTATCTATCTATCTATCTGTCTATCTTTCTATCTATCTAGCTATTTATCTATCTGTCTATCTATCTATCTATCTATCTGTCTATATGTCTATCTATCTATCTATCTATCTATCTGTTTGTCTGTCTGTCTATCTATCTATCTGTCCATCTATCTATCTATCTGTCTATCTATCCCTCTAACTATATATCCATCTATACCTCTATCTATCTATCCAACTATCTGTATGCCTGTCCCTCTTTATATTAGTCTCTACATGTCTGTTAGTCTGCCGTCTGTGTCTGTCTCTCTGTCTCTCTACCTATCTCTGTCTATCTATCTATCTATCTATCTATTTATCTTTCTATCTATCTATCTATCTGCCTATCTATCTATCTATCTCTGTCTATATATATATCTATCTGCCTATCTATCTTTGTCTACCATTCACTGTCTGTCTATCTATCTATCTATCTATCTATCTATCTGTCTATCTTTCTATCTATCTAGCTATCTATCTATCTGTCTGTCTATCTATCTATATATCTGTCTATATGTCTATCTCTCTATCTATCTATCTGTCTATCTATCTTTCTATCTGTTTATCTATCTGTCTATCTATCTAACGATATCTCTGTCTACTGATCTATCTATCTATCTACCTATCTATCTACCTACCTATCTATCTATCTATCTATCCATTTATCTATCTGTCTATTTATCTATTTGTCTATTTTTTTCCCTCAGTGTGTCTCTCTTTACATTAATGTGTCTGTTTGTCAGGCTGTCTGTCTCTGTCTGTATGTGTTGTCTGTCTCTATCTGTTCGTCCCTTTGCCTCAGTCTGTCTGTGCCTCTCTGTACCTCTCTGTGCCTCTCTCTTCCTGTCTATGGCAGTCTGTCTCTCTATCAGTCTCCGCCTTTTTAGCTAACTCATTCTCTCTCTCTCTCTCTCTCGCCTCTCTCTCTCTTCTCTCTCTCTCTCTCTCTCTCTCGCCTTTACACACACACACACACACACACACACACACACAACACACACACACACACACACACACACACACACAACACCACACCACACACACACATTACACACACACAAACACATACACACAGACTCTCACACACACACACACACCACACACACATGCACACACACACACACACATACTCTCTTCTCTCTCTCTCTCTCTCTCTCACACACACACACACACACACACACACACACACACACAC
>JAPXFY010000034.1:4032706-4035206 GCA_030674185.1 Monoplex corrugatus
AAAAATAGGTACTTGGTAGGAAATTGCGTTCTTTATGCTGTGATCAGTGCATTAAAATACCGATTTAAAATTGATTAATAATAATTTTTCAAGAAAAAAAACAAAATCTGTGGGGGATAGATTATAGTCTACATAAATCAATTTTGAGAAAAAAGTCAAACCACCCCAGACAGACCCTCAGTCACCTTTTCAGCTCCTAGTGCTGTTCGACTGACTGCGAGTTAAGACTGATTTGGTGGTGGGAGGTCACATATCTTTCATTTGTATGTGTGTTCTTTTCTTTGGAGATAAGCTATACAAATACACATGTCATTTACATGTAATATAAATTGTTCCAGTGATACACTGATACAATACTAGAATAAGAAAAATTAGGCTATGTAAAACAGCAGCCAGGTAGGACCTCAGGACCTGGCCAGCTCATGGATTGATGTGCAGGCTTAAGGCTTGTGCCATGATCACCATACACATGGAACCTGGCCAGCTCATGGGTTGATGTGCAGGCTTAAGGCTTGTGCCATGATCACCATACACATGGAACCTGGCCAGCTCATGGGTTGATGTGCAGGCTTAAGGCTTGTGCCATGATCACCATACACATGGCACCTGGCCAGCTCATGGATTGATGTGCAGGCTTAAGGCTTGTGCCGTGATCACCATACACATGGAACCTGGCCAGCTCATGGGTTTATGTGCAGGCTTAAGGCTTGTGCCGTGATCACCATACACATGGCACCTGGCCAGTTCATGGGTTTATGTGCAGGCTTAAGGCTTGTGCCGTGATCACCATACACATGGCACCTGGCCAATTCATGGGTTTATGTGCAGGCTTAAGGCTTGTGCCGTGATCACCATACACATGGCACCTGGCCAGCTCATGGGTTGATGTGCAGGCTTAAGGCTTGTGCCATGATCACCATACACATAGCACCTGGCCAGTTCATGGGTTTATGTGCAGGCTTAAGGCTTGTGCCGTGATCACCATACACATGGCACCTGGCCAGCTCATGGGTTTATGTGCAGGCTTAAGGCTTGTGCCGTGATCACCATACACATGGCACCTGGCCAGTTCATGGGTTGATGTGCAGGCTTAAGGCTTGTGCCGTGATCACCATACACATGGCACCTGTGACGTTAGTGCATAATGGAATTCACTCTAAGCGTGACTGAAACTGAAACTGTGATGTGATTGTGTAAAACGCTGTAGGACAAGTTTATGTTTAATGGTTTGGCGTGTGTGCATATATGTTTGCTTTCTCTTTCTTTTTTGTTTGTTTTTATTTTGATATATGGATGAGATTCAGATATACACATGTCATTACAAGGTACCAAACATTTTGCAATGACAGACTGATCATCATCATCATCATCATCATCATCATCATCATCATCATCATCATCATCATCATCATCATCATCATCATCATCATCATCATCATCATCATCATCATCATCATCATCATCATCATCATCATCATCATCATCATCATCATCATCATCAGGTGCCCTGCAGCAAGGCGTTGGCGACCATGGACTTCCACCCATCTCTATCTCTCGTTGCCCCTAGCATCTCCCCCACCCTCCTCATCCCCAGCCACTCTGCAAGTCTGTCCGGCATTCTCTCCCTGGGTCTACCTGGTGCTCTCTTTCCCTCCAGCTTTTCCGTTGTGACCAGGTGCTCCAAATCTCCCTTTCTCATAAAATGACAGACTGATACAAATACAAAACACAAGACCCATACACTAAATAGGACCTCAGGAACTGACCAGCTCATGGATTTATCTAGCTTTTAACTTTAGAGGGGATGGGCACCGCCCTTGTGCTTCTGGCCCCGGAAAATTGTTGAGGTCTCTGCCACCTCACTCCCTTATGACCCCAGGGTTATTGAGCTATCTATGTGGGACCTCAGGACCTGGCCAGCTCGTGGGTTTATGTGCAGGCTTAAAGCTTGTGCCGTGATTATTCCGTATCTTCTCCATCACATGGCACCTGTGACGTTAGTACATATGGAATTCATTCCCAGCGTGGAGATGTTCAGCTTGAGAAAATGAAGCTAAAACTAGGGCCAGCTCGGCAGGTAAGGCCCATTCCGCCCCATGCAGAACAAAAACAAACACGAAACAAAATTTCAACGAAAAGTCTACGACCTACAGTCACCTACTGTGCAGAAACGTGGAATCTGATTTAAAAAAAAAAAAAAGAAAAGAGAAAACAAAAAAAAAACAAAAAAAACTTGCTTTGAAACTTGGAAGCATGCAGAGAGCACATGAAAGAATCATGCTTGGTATCACCTGGAAAGATCGCAAAATGGCTCAGCGGATCAGAGAAAGAACAAAAGTGTGAGACATCCTGGAAAACATCAACACGCAGAAATGGAACTGGGTGGGACATCTCACCCTGAAAATGGGCAATTGTTGGACAACAAAAACCACAGTCTGGATACCAAGAGACGACACTAGAAATAAAGGAAGATAGAAAACTAGATGAAGAAACGACCCAG
>JAPXFY010000034.1:4082706-4085206 GCA_030674185.1 Monoplex corrugatus
GAATCGCTAAGATTGTTGTACCCTGCAATCCATCTTTCATGCATGAAATTGACACTGATAACTTTTTGGTTAAAATACTATGTAAATAAGCTTTCAAAAAATAACGAACGATAATAATATTAACACTAATACTAGTACTAAATACTGATACTGATACTAGTACTAAATACTTATAGTAATACTAATTGATAAACACTGAACACCAATACTAATACAACATTATAATACGTATACTGAATATTAAATGCAAAATGATGATGATAATAATAATAATAATAATAATAATAATAATAATAATAATAATAATAATAATAATAATAATAATAATAATAATAATAATAATAATAATAATAATGATATTGATCATTAATAATAAATGCTAATACTGAAACACATGCTAACACTAAATACTAATGCTAACATTGATAGTAAATACTGATAACAATACTAAACAGTAATGGTAATACTAATATTTGATACTGAATACTAAATACTACACAGTAATACACACTAATATCAATACTGATTTAAATTCTAATGCTAAATACTGAAAATGAAACACTAAATATGAAACACTAAATACTAATTGTAATAAAAATATATACTAACTACTAAATACTAAACTAAAATTAAAAATAATAGTGATACTAAATACTAACTACTAAATACTAACTACTAAATACCAATACCAAATATTAAATACTAATACTGATGCTAAATGCCAATACTATTATTAAATACGAAATATTCATATGAATACTAAATACCGTATAATGTAATTAATGTTAAATACTACCATTAATACTAATACTAAAACTAAACACTAATATTTGATACTAATACTAATATGAATACTATTACCAGTACTAGACATTAATACTAATGTTATTCTAAATTCTAATATTAATACTAAACTCTAATACTAATACTAATACTAAATATGAATATTAATACTAACGATTAATACTAATAACAATACTAATACTAATACTAAATATTACTATTACGTTCTAAATCTAATATTATTTCGTAAACTACTAGTACTCCTACTACTATTAAATATTACTATTACATTCTAAATCTAATATTACTTCTTATACTACTACTACTAATATTAGTACTTTTACTGATACTGAATACTAATACTACTACTGACTACGTATTCAGTACTTCATCTAATAAGACCCCTAAGGACTTCACAGAAGCATGGCCGCCAAAAGCAGACACGACACACGTCATCATCATCATCATCATCATCAGGAGCCCTGTTGCTTGGCATTGGCGACCATGGACTTCCAACTATCTCTATCTCTCGTTGCCCCTAGCATCTCCCTCGCCCTTCTCATCCCCAGCCACTCTGCAAGTCCGTCCAGCATTCTCTCACTTGGTCTACCTGGTGCTCTCTTTTCCTCCAGCTTTCCCGTTGTGACCAGGTGCTCCAAATCCCCCTTCCTCATAAAATGGCCTATAAATGTTGCCTGTCTTTTCATAATCTTCCTTAAGAGTGATCTACTTGTGTCTGCCTCCATCAAGACTGTCTCGTTTGTTTCATTTGCTGTCCATGGAACTGTCAACATTCTTCTGAGAAACCACATCTCGGCTACCTCAATCTTGCTCTGGCTTTGTTTGCTGACTGTCCACGCCTCGCATCCGTACAAACAACGACACACGTACAGACAGCAAATACAAGTGATATGCGTGTTATGTCAAATGAATCAATGTTAGTACGTACAGCAGTACTACTTCCCCCGTTGGGTTGCCGGGGGCTCTTTCAGTATAAATAGTATCCCCAATTTCTGGAAATTCTGTGCTAGAAATTTCCTCTTTTCTGTCACTCTCTTTGTTTCTGCCTTGTTGCCTTGCTTTCTGTCATTTCTACTTATTTTCTGCCTTAATGGTCCACTCACCTGTATTTTTTCGATAAAGTCTTACCTACTTTTTCTTCGGATTGATAACTGGATGCAAGTGCATTTTTGGCTCTAAGGAGGTGAGATATGCAGAAGCAGTTTTAGGT
Source organism: Monoplex corrugatus (assembly GCA_030674185.1). Classification (NCBI taxonomy): domain Eukaryota; kingdom Metazoa; phylum Mollusca; class Gastropoda; order Littorinimorpha; family Ranellidae; genus Monoplex; species Monoplex corrugatus. Next base: position 4,084,721 of record JAPXFY010000034.1, read on the forward strand.
GATTTATACCTGTTTTTATGTTTTGGTGTCCTCATGTATGCTTATATTTGTATTCAGGTGTGTTTTTTAAATCTCCCCTGTGCGATAAATTGGACGGAATGGCCCTACGCCGGGGCCATGTCCTTAGATTATGTGCGCGAATGCATTGATATGTGTACTTTTTTTTTTCCTGTTGAAGTTTTGTGTGTTTTGAAGCGGTTATAGCCCTGATATGGCTCTGCGCAGTCGGATGAGCTTTAAACAACAATAAAAGAAAGAAAAAAGCAGTATCACGCATAGCAGTAGATTTATAGCAGTTATTAGCTTTAGAATGTTGGGTAATTCATGCTATTTGGATCACGATATTGAACGGGTTTTCTTTTAAGAGCAGTGTGCACTCAAGATCTAATATCTCTAACTCAATCCTAGCCTGCTGCATTCAAAATTAGGCCTGTTGGCTGCCCATCTTAATGTTTCCGTCATTCTGGTGGTGTCAGCTTAGTGTTT
>JAPXFY010000034.1:4090206-4092706 GCA_030674185.1 Monoplex corrugatus
GTGAAGAAGAGAGAGAAGGGAAAGAGAGAGAGAGAGAGTGAAGAAGAGAGAGAAGGGAAAGAGAGAGAGAGAGTGAAGAAGAGAGAGAAGGGAAGAGAGAGAGAGAGAGAGTGAGGAAGAGAGAGAAGGGAAAAAGAGAGAGAGAGAGTGAAGAAGAGAGAGAAGGAAAAGAGAGAGAGAGAGAGTGAAGAAGAGAGAGAAGGGAAAGAAGAGAGAGAGAGAGTGAGGAAGAGAGGAGAAGGGAAAGAGAGAGAGAGAGAGAGTGAAGAAGAGAGAGAAGGGAAAGAGAGAGAGAGAGTGAGGAAGAGAGAGAAGGGAAAGAGAGAGAGAGAGAGTAAAGAAGAGAGAGAAGGGAAAGAGAGAGAGAGAGAGTGAAGAAGAGAGAGAAGGGAAAGAGAGAGAGAGAGAGTGAAGAGAGAGAAGGAAAGAGAGAGAGAGAGTGAAGAAAGAGAAGGAAAGAGAGAGAGAGAGTGAAGAAGAGAGAGAAGGGAGAAGAGAGAGAGAGAGAGAGTGGAAGAAGAGAGATGAGAAGGGAAAGGAAGAGAGAGAGAGGAGAGTGAAGAAGAAGAGAGAAGTGGGAAGAAAGGAAGAGAGAGAGAGAGTGAAGAAGAGAGAGAAGGGAAAGGGGAGAGAGAGAGAGTGGAAGAGAAGAGAGAGAAGGGAGAAGAAGAGAGAGAGAGAGTGAAGAAGAGAGAGAAGGGAAAGAGAGAGAGAGAGTGAAGAAGAGAGAGAAGGGAAAGAGAGAGAGAGAGAGTGAAGAAGAGAGAGAAGGGAAAGAGAGAGAGAGAGAGTGAAGAAGAGAGAGAAGGGAAAGAGAGAGAGAGAGATGAGAAGAGAGAGAAGGGAAAGAGAGAGAGAGAGTGAAGAAGAGAGAGAAGGGAAAGAGAGAGAGAGAGAGTGAGAAGAGAGAGAAGGGAAAGAGAGAGAGAGAGTGAAGAAGAGAGAGAAGGGAAAGAGAGAGAGAGAGTGAGAAGAGAGAGAAGGAAAGAGAGAGAGAGAGTGAGAAGAGAGAGAGGAAAGAGAGAGAGAGAGTGAAGAAGAGAGAGAAGGAGAAGAGAGAGAGAGAGAGAGGTGAGGAAGAGAGAGAAGGGAAAGAGAGAGAGAGAGTGAAGAAGAGAGAGAAGGGAAAGAGAGAGAGAGAGAGTGAAGAAGAGAGAGAAGGGAAAAGAGAGGAGAGAGTGAGAAGAGAGAGAAGGGAAGAGAGAGAGAGAGAGTGAAGAAGAGAGAGAAGGGAAAGAGAGAGAGAGAGTGAGAAGGAGAGAGGAGGAGAGAGAGAAGAGGAAAGAAAGAGAGAGAGAGAGAAGAGATGAGAGAGAGAGAAAAGTGAGAGTAGAGAGAGAAAAGACAAGAAAGAGAGACACAGTAGACGAGGAGTACGACATAGACACAGAGCAGAGACAAAGAAAACACACAGAGCACACACGATACGACACACATGACGACGACACACGCACACACACACGCATGCACAGCACACGCACACCATGCACACAGACAACACAGCACACAACACACACACACACACAGACACACAGACACACAGCACACAGAGCACACACAACAACACACACACACACACACACACACACACACACACATCCACACACACACACACCACAACACACACACATACACAAACAAACAAAAAACGTTGTCAATTTTTCATTCATCAGTGACACGACAGAGGAACATTCAAAACCCTCCATGGAGTGCCACCTCAGTAGCCATGGCCTGAATATTATTGATTGAATCAGAAACAAGAGAACACTGAGGGATGTGGGGGACACAATAAAGACAAAAAAGAAGGAGAGAGAGAGAAGAGAGAGAGAGAAGGGAGAGAGGAGAAGAGAGGAGAGAAGAGAGAGAAGTCAAAGAGAAAGACAGAAAGAGAGTGATGGAGATAGCGAGAAAGAAAGAAAAAAGAACGAGAGAGAGGGAAGAGAGAGAGAGAGAGAGAGAGAGAGAGAGAGAGACAGACAGACAGACAGACAGACAAGAGAGAGAGAGAGAGAAGAGAGACAAAGAGAGACAGAGAGAGACAGAGAGAGAGAGACAGAGAGACAAAGAGAAACAGAGAGAAGAGAGAGGCAGAGTGACCAGACAGACAAACAGACAGAGGATATACAGAGAAGAGAGAGAAGAAGAGAGAAAGACAGACAGACAGACAGAACAACAGACAGGATTGAGGAAGAGAGAAAGCGGAGAGCGAGGGAGAGAACACACAGAGAGCAAGAGAGAGAGAGAGAGAGGAGAAGAGAGAGAGAGAGAGAGAAAGAGAAGAGAGAGAAGAAAGAGAGAGAAAGAGAACGAGAGTGAGGGAGAGAGAGGAACAGACAGAGAACGAGAGGGATGGATAGATAGATAGATATATATAGATAGATAGATATATAGATAGATGGATAGATAGATATATAGATATATAGATAAATATATAGATAGATAGATAGATAGATAGATATATAGATAGATAGATAAATATATAGATAGATAGATAGATAGA
>JAPXFY010000034.1:4097706-4100206 GCA_030674185.1 Monoplex corrugatus
GACATCAGCAGTTTCAGTTTCAGTCTCTCAAGATGACGTCTTCGGGCTCGGAATGAATTCCATATGCACTAACGTCACAGATGCTATGTCATGGAGAAGATCCAGAATGATCACAGCGCAAGCCTCAAGCCTGCGCATAAACCCATGAGTTGGTCAGGTCCTGAGGTCAGCTTCATCACCATTCATCATCATATCAAGTGTCTTGCCACATGGCGTTAGCGATCATGGCCTTCCATCTGTTTCTATCCCTTGTTGCTGCAAGCACATTTTCCACCTTCTCTCTCTTCAGCCACTCTGCAAGTCCGTCCAACAGTTTTTTTCCCTGGGTCTACCTGGTGCTCTCCAGGTCCTACCCAGATAGTTCCGTAACCCTAGGATTGTAGGGGAATGAGGTGGCAGAGACTTCAACTTTTCACGGGTCAACACCACGAGGGCGGGGTCTATCCCATCTCCGTCGCTTCAAGTTCATATTCACTTTTTTTTTTAACCAAGACTTCAGAAAGGTAAGAAGACTAATCGGTCTTCAAGGGGTGGGACTTGGGAAATCAACTTATTATATCTCCAATGTTTTATACCAAGGCAGCCAAGCAATGCCCTGCTCTTCAGGATTTTCAACTGCCGTGGGATCTTTAACGTGTGCAGTCAGAAGGCACACGGGTCTATTTCGTTTTTCGTCCCCTTCCGAAGGACTAGACGTTCAACTCGATTTTCCGGTCAAACTGAGGAGAAAAGCCGAGACCTCTACGGGGTACGAACCCTGGAACCTCGAGTTAAGTTATTGGCAGGCGAACATCTGAAACATTTTGCCACTCCTCTCCCCTGACATCACCAGACTGATGAAAACGTTAAGATGGGCAACGAAGAATAGACCGGATTTTAATGGTGCGGGCTAGGATTGAACTCGAGGTACCAGATCTTGAGTCCACGGCACTGTCAAAAGAAGCAACCAGATTGTGTGAACATTGTGGTCTCCACCGAGGTTTGACCCCACACCCCTTGCGTTAAGATCGTGTCAACTGAACGTATTTTGGGTGGAGCGCATATGGAGTTTACCTAGCCCAGTGAATCCTTCTTGAAAAAAACCTAACTCCTCACATAACTCCAAACAACTGAACATGCTGATGTGGATAAATATTAATCAAAGGACATAACTCTTGAGAATTATCTCCCTTGTTGTACTTCTCAAATCTAACACAGTTTGCGCTACCCATTCAGCTAGCATGGAAGCAGATACAAAGTACAAAAACAGTAAGCTCAGAACACTCCTCAAAAAAGGAGCGCCCAAGCTTACCTTTATACTCTGCAACTACCCTACACACAACTATGAGAGAGGAGAGAAATAATACAATATATTGGTCTTATGTTCAAGATTTGAATAGTCTTTTATTCTTGAACTGACCAAACGCACACACATAGACAAGACAGAACATATACAGGGTTGCTTCCAAGGCATATAGGTAATACCAAAGAAATAAGAGGGAAGCAGGGAGAATTTTTATAACATCAACCAAAGGACATAACTCTTGAGAGTCACGTAAGAATTATCTCCCATGTTGTACTTCTCAAATCTAACATAGTTTGCGCTACCCATTCAGCTAGCATGGAAGCAGATACAACGCACAAAAACAGTCAGCTCAGAACACTCCCAAAAAAAGGAGCGCCCAAGCCTACCTTCATACTCTGCAACTACCCTACACACAATATGTGGATAAAGTTTTTCAGGTTGAGAGTTCTTTTCCTTCTTTCCTTCTCTTCTTCCTTCTTTCGTTCACCTCTGTCTCATTCTCTTTCCTTTTCCCCTTTCTTCTCTCTTTCCATCTTTTTCTCACTGGTAATTTCTATTGTTTGTCTCTTTGGTTATGTGTTCTTTTTTCCTTTTCCTTTTTTTTTTCCTTCTTTCGTTCACCTCTGTTTTATTCTTTTTTCTATTCTCTTTCTTCTCTCTTCCCATCTCTCTCTCATTGCCATTCTGAGGTTATGTGTTCATTTCGCTTTCCCTTCTTTCCTTCCTTCTTTCATTCAACTCTCTTTTATTCTTTTTTCCATCTCTTTTTTTTCTCTTCCCATCTCTCTGTCATTGGCACTCGGTGCTTTTTGTCTGTTTCTGAGGTTGTCTGTTCCTTTCGCTTTCCTTTCTTTCTTTCTTTCTTTTCCTTCTTTCTTTCCTTCTTTCTTTCCTTCTTTCTTTCCTTCTTTCTTTCTTTCTTTCCTTCTTTCTTTCTTTCTTTCTTTCTTTCTTTCCTTTTCCTTCTTTTCTTTCTTCTTCTTTCTTTCCTTTCTTTCTTTCTTTCTTCTTCTTTCCTTCTTTCTTTCTTTCTTTCTTCTTTCTTTCTTCTTTCTTTCCTTCTTTCTTTCTTTCTTTCTTTCTTTCCTTCTTTCTTTACTTCTTTCTTTCTTTCTTTCATCTTTTTTTTCCTTCTTTCTTTTCCTTCTTTTTCTTTCTTTCCTTCTTTCTTTCCTTATTTTCTTTTCTTTCTTTCTTTCTTTCTTTCATTCACCT
>JAPXFY010000034.1:4110206-4115206 GCA_030674185.1 Monoplex corrugatus
GACAGACAGAGACAGATAGACAGACAGAGACAAACGGACAAACAGACAGACACAGACAGAAAGAGACATCGACAGAGAGACAGAAAGAGACAGAGACTGAGAAATTCAGAGAGTCAGAGAGAGACAGAGAGAGAGAGTGAGCGAAGAGAGAGAGAATGAGAGAGAGAGAGAAAGAAAGAGAGAGATAAACGAGAAAGAGAGAGATAAAGAGACAGACAGACAGACAACAGACAGAGAGACAGACAGACAAAAAGAGAATGAGACCGACAGATTGAGAGAGACAGAGAGACACAGACAAATGGAAACAGAGATGGAAAGAGAGAGGGAGGGATGAGAGACAGAGAGGCAGACAAAGAGAGAGCGAGAGAGACACATAGAGAGAGAGAGAGAGTCTGTCTCTGTCTGTCTGTCTGTCTGTCTTTCTCTATCACTCTCTCTATCTCTAACAGAGACAGTGTGTGTGTGTGTGTGTGTGTGTGTGTGTGTGTGTGTGTGTGTGTGTGTGTGTGTGTGTTGTTGTGTGTATGTGTGTGTGTGTGTGTGTGAGAGAGAGAGAGAGACACACACACACACACACACCACACACACACACACACACACACACACACACACACACACAGAGAGAGACAGAGAGATATAAAAGAAGATAAAGAGAGAGAGAGAGACAGACAGAGACAGAGAGCGAGAGACCAGAGATAGAGACAGAGAGAGTCAGAGAGTGAAAGGCAGAGAGAGAGACAGAGACAGAGACTGAGCCAGAGACAGAGAGAGAAAAACATATGGAGAGACAGAGACAGAGACAGAGAGAGAGAATGAAAGAGAGAGAGAGTTAGAGAGTTAGAGAGAGAAAGAGAGATATAGAGACAGACAGAGAGAGAAAAACATATGGAGAGACATAGACAGAGAGAGAGAATCAAAGAGAGAGGGAGAGAGTTAGAGAGAGAAAGAGAGAGAAAGAGAGAGACAGAGAGAGACAAACAGAGACACAGAGAGAGACAGAGAGAGAAAGAGAGAGACAGAGAGAGACAAACAGAGAGACAGAGACAGAGACAGATATGAAGAGGGAGAAGGGACATTGCCATATTGACATGTTGCAGTGTTGACCCTGACGTGGAGGCAGGGAGAAGTAAGGACAGTGGATCTGCTGATGTGTACACAAGCTTGTTGGCTTGTGTGTTCTGCTCACCTCCACTCCTTCTTCCTTCCTTCCTTCTTTCCTTCTTTCCTTCTTCCATTCACTCTCTCCCTCTTGCTCTGTTTCTCTTGATGCCTTTTCCTCTGTCGTTCTCTTTCTCTATCATCGTCCCCTCTCTCTCTGTCTGTCTGTCTGTGTCTATGTCTCTCTGTCTGTGTCTGTGTCTCTCTGTCTCTCTGTCTCTCTCTCTGTCTGTCTGTCTGTCTGTCTGTGTCTATGTCTATCTGTCTGTGTCTGTGTCTGTGTCTCTCTGTCTCTCTGTCTGTGTCTCTCTGTCTTTCTTTGTCTCTTCCTCTCCATTTCTCACTCTCTCTCTCTCTCTGACTCTCTCTTCTCTCACTCTCTTTTCTCTTTCTTTCTGCCTCTCTCCTTATCTCTCTCTCTCCCCCTCTCTCTTTTCTCTGTGTGTGTGTGTGTCTATCTCTGTTCGTTCCTTGATTTAACGTCTTTTCACTATAAGTGATATTAGACGGGTAAAAATGGCATGGAGGATGATTTTTTTTTTTTTTTTTTTTTTTTTTTTTGGGGGGGGGGGGGGGGGGGAGGGGAGAGGGGACAGAGGGGAACAGAGTAAGAGACGGGAAAAAAAAAAAAATTAAAAGGAATCGGCAAGGTTTTTAGAAAAAGGATATGGATGAACAGAGAAATGAAACTAGAACAACGCTAACATTAAATGTAAAAGAAAACATCGTCATAAAAAACGAAACAAAACAAAATAAAATAATGATAATTAAAATAATAACCTTAAAGTAACGCATTAACAGGACTGTGAACCAATGATTCTGAAATTTTAACTAACAGAACTTGATCTGATATTACTTCTTTAAAATGCTTTTCAAGATAGTTTCCTTGTGTAAACATCTTTGGTAAGAAATAACGAAGCTTTCTGCAGTAAAACAAACAGTGATACAATGTGAATTGTTCACCGCAAATACATAAAACGTTTTTACAATATTTAGTTTTCAAAGCGTTCATTTGAATACGAAAATATGTGGTAACAATTGATCTCAAATGATATAACGAAGAATACTGAATTTTTTTACAGATATTTTGAACTGAAAGTTTGATTCTTTTTTGGGACACAAATTTTTCATTTAAATGTTCATGAAATCGAATCCATGATGCTAATTCTAGCGAGTTGTAAGCTTCATTTACCGAGGTGTTAACATGTAATTCTATGGAATTTTCAGAATTGAGTGCACCGGATTTAGCTGCTCTGTCAACTACGTTGTTGCCTTGAAGACCAACGTGAGAAGGCACCCAGCATAAACTGATTTCCGAGCCATTTATCTTTAAACAGTGTATTAGATGATTTGCCTCAATTATTAAATCAGGTCTTGTGTCTGTATCAAAAGACTGTAAGGCATATAATACAGATTTTGAATCAACAAAGAGAACTACTTTGAAAGACACAGGCCGAAGGCTTATTAAATAATGCAACGCTTGAACAACAGCGACCAGTTCTGCTGTATATATAGATACATTTGTCCCAATGAAAAAAGACTTTTTAATGTTAAATTCTGGAACATAAAACGCTGCTCCAGCGCTCTGATTTGCTAAGACTGACCCATCGGTAAAAATGTGGAGGTGGGTACGGTACTTTTCATCGATGTGTTCACAAACTGTGGATAGCGTAATGTTGACATTATCATCTTTTTTAACGTCTGCATAATCGAGATCAAACGTGGCCTTTAGCATTTCCCATGTAGGGATAGGCGTTAACATTGGTTTTTTGGCTATTTCATCCATAGTTATGCTGGATTGTTTGATCAGGTCAGATATGTAAGTTGCGTTTGTAATTTGTGATGAAATGTTTTTTTGCTCGTTTTGGAAAGTCAATATCAGACCTGATTTTAATTTCTTTGCTCACAAAATTATTCGCTTGTGAAGTAGTTCTAATTGCAAACTTTGCTGTAGCTAGCTCACGATGGTTGTTTAGAGGTAGAATTCCAGCAGCTTTGTACGTTACCAGAGTAGAAGCATGAGTTGGTACACCTAGTGCAATTTTAAGACTTTTGCAGTCCAAGTTCTGAATCTTTTTTAGTAAATATTTAGGTGCATTGAAAAAAATTTCTTGCGCGTAGGATAATTTAGACCTGACCAGCGCTGTTGCCAGATGAATCAGTATATTTGTATCCATTCCCCAGGGTAATTTGCTTATTATCTTTAGAAAATTTAAGGTTTTTCGTGCTTTTGTTAAAATATAATCAAAATGGATATTCCAGCTTAATTTCGACGTGATGTAAACTCCCAGAAATTTTACGACCTGTTTGTAATTTAACACTTCACCAAGCAATTTGAAAGTAGGTAAGTTATTTGAGTTACCACCAGGATCAAACAGCATCATGTTAGTTTTTTCTGCCGACAATGACAGACCATTTTCTAACATATAGTTTCCAAGGTTATCAAGATCAATTTGATACAACTTCCTGATGTAATTCCGTGTTCTCTGTGGAGTTGTCTTTTTTAAAGTGATATTCATCCAAGTACATATATCATCAGCATACTGTACTAAAACAACACGATTTGAAAGAGCTTTAGGAAGATCCTGTATAAGGATATTAAACAAAATAGGTGCTATCACTGAACCTTGTGGAATCCCCATGTCAAGGCATCGTGAAGTAGAATAACTAGCTCCCACTCTAGCCGTATTGTTCTATTAGCTAAAAAAGATTTAATGTAATTGTACATATTACCAGATAAACCAACAGATTTTAGCTTGAACAATAGACGTTTATGCCAAACTTGATCGTAAGCTTTTTTACATCAAAGAAAGTAGCTAAAACACTTTTTCTGCGGGCAAACTGTTGTTTGATCTGAGTTGTAAGTTTAACCAGGTGTTCAACTGCAGATCTCCCTTTTCTAAAACCCGCCTGGTTTACCGGAATAACATTATTTTTATCACAGTAGTGTAAAAGTCTGTTTAAGATCAATCTTTCCATTAGTTTGCTCGTGTGGGACGTCAAAGCAATGGGTCTGTAACTGTTTTTATCAGTTTTCGATTTTCCTGCTTTTAATATCGGTATAACTATAGACTTTTGCCAGATTTGTGGTACAGTTCCGTTAACCCAGCATTTCTGCAGAATTTTGTGTAGGAAAATAAGATAGTTTTCAGGGAGATGTTTAATCATTTCAGTCGAAACTGCATCAACACCTACCGAACTCGTTTTGTTGTGTAGAGACAGTATTGTGTTTTTTAGCTCTTCTAAGGTGATTGGAGAATTAAACCAGAGATCATTCTGAGGTATTGGATCAGTGTAGACTGGGTTGTTATCTTCCATTTCTCTGTGATGTTTGCAGTCTGAAGATAAACCTTCAACTTTACTGTTTTTAGCAAATAATTCCACAAAAGTTTCTGCTTTGTCCATGTCTGAAGGAAATGTGTTACATGTTTCTATTATTATCGGACACCTTTGTAGGTTGGTTCCATTCTTCATTTGATTCATTTTCGTCCAGACTTTATGAAAATCTTTGAAATCTGAAATTTGTTTTGTGCAGAATGATGCCCAATAATCTTTCTTTGCTTCAGCGATGGTTTTGTTACATTGGATGTTAGCTTTTTTCATTTCCACATGATCTTCAGGTTTCCGGCTTTTGATGTAGATTTTGAATTTCTCCCTTTTATATTGAACTGCTTTCTCACATGCCTCTGTCCACCAAACATTACCCAATCGATTATTCGATCTAGAAGTTTTGAGTTTCGGAATTGATATGTCTGCAGCGGCTAGAATTGACTCTTGGAATTTAGAAAACATAATGTCTACATTTTCACTTTCATAATGTCTGTAATCCTGATTAGCAAGAG
>JAPXFY010000034.1:4125206-4142706 GCA_030674185.1 Monoplex corrugatus
TATTGTCACTGTCATCATGTTATTGTCACTGTCATTATCATGTTATTACCACTGTCATTATCATGTTATTACCACTGTCATTACCATGTTATAACCACTGTCATCATCATGTTATTACCACTGTCATCATGTTATTACCACTGTCATCATCATGTTATTACCACTGTCATCATGTTATTACCACTGTCATCATCATGTTATTACCACTGTCATCATGTTATTACCACTGTCATCATCATGTTATTACCATTGTCATCATCATGTTATTACCACTGTCATCATCATGTTATTACCACTGTCATCATCATGTTATTACCACTGTCATCATCATGTTATTACCACTGTCATTATCATGTTATTACCATTGTCATCATCATGTTATTACCACTGTCATCATGTTATTACCAATGTCATCATCATGTTATTACCACTGTCATCATCATGTTATTACCACCGTCATCATGTTATCACCACTGTCATCATCACGTTATTACCACTGTCATCATGTTATTACCACTGTCATCATCATGTTATTACCACTGTCATCATCACGTTATTACCACTGTCATCATAATGTTATTACCACTGTCATCATCATGTTATTACCACTGTCATCATGTTATTACCACTGTCATCATGTTATTACCACTGTCATCATGTTATTACCACTGTCATCATGTTATTACCACTGTCATGTTATTACCACTGTCATCATCATGTTATTACCACTGTCATCATAATGTTATTACCACTGTCATTATCATGTTATTACCACTGTCATCATGTTATTACCACTGTCATCATCATGTTATTACCACTGTCATCATAATGTTATTACCACTATCATCATGTTATTACCACTGTCATTATCATGTTATTACCACTATCATCATCATGTTATTACCACTATCATCATGTTATTACCACTATCATTATCATGTTATTACCACTGTCATCATCATGCTATTACCACTGTCATTATCATGTTATTACCACTGTCATTATCATGTTATTACCACTGTCATTATCATGTTATTACCACTGTCATTATCATGTTATTACCATTGTCATCATCATGTTATTACCACTGTGATCATCATGTTATTACCACTGTCATTATCATGTTATTACCACTGTCATCATGTTATCACCACTGTCATCATCATGTTATTACCACTGTCATTATCATGTTATTACCACTGTCATTATCATGTTATTACCACTGCCATCATGTTATTACCACTGCCATCATGTTATTACCACTGTCATTATCATGTTATTACCACTATCATCATCATGTTATTACCACTATCATCATCATGTTATTACCAATGTCATCATCATGTTATTACCAATGTCATTATGTTATTACCACTATCATTATCATGTTATTACCACTGTCATCATCATGTTATTACCACTGTCATCATCATGTTATTACCACTGTCATTATCATGTTATTACCACTGTCATTATCATGTTATTACCACTGTCATTATCATGTTATTACCACTGTCATCATGTTATTACCACTGTCATTATCATGTTATTACCACTGTCATTATCATGTTATTACCACTGTCATCATGTTATCACCACTGTCATCATGTTATTACCACTGCCGTCATGTTATTACCATTGTCATTATCATGTTATTACCACTGTCATTATCATGTTATTACCACTGTCATTATCATGTTATTACCACTGCCATCATGTTATTACCACTGCCATCATCATGTTATTACCACTGTCATCATAATGTTATTACCACTGTCATTATCATGTTATTACCACTGTCATCATGTTATTACCACTGTCATCATCATGTTATTACCACTGTCATCATCATGTTATTACCACTGTCATCATCATGTTATTACCCCTGTCATTATGTTATTACCACTGTCATCATGTTATTATAACTGTCATTATCATGCTATTACCACTGTCATCATGTTATTACCACTATCATCATGTTATTACCACTGTCATTATCATGTTATTACCACTATCATCATCATGTTATTACCACTATCATCATGTTATTACCACTATCATTATCATGTTATTACCACTGTCATCATCATGCTATTACCACTGTCATTATCATGTTATTACCACTGTCATTATCATGTTATTACCACTGTCATTATCATGTTATTACCACTGTCATTATCATGTTATTACAATTGTCATCATCATGTTATTACCACTGTGATCATCATGTTATTACCACTGTCATTATCATGTTATTACCACTGTCATCATGTTATCACCACTGTCATCATCATGTTATTACCACTGTCATTATCATGTTATTACCACTGTCATTATCATGTTATTACCACTGCCATCATGTTATTACCACTGCCATCATGTTATTACCATTGTCATTATCATGTTATTACCACTGTCATTATCATGTTATTACCACTATCATCATCATGTTATTACCACTATCATCATCATGTTATTACCAATGTCATCATCATGTTATTACCAATGTCATTATGTTATTACCACTATCATTATCATGTTATTACCACTGTCATCATCATGTTATTACCACTGTCATCATCATGTTATTACCACTGTCATTATCATGTTATTACCACTGTCATTATCATGTTATTACCACTGTCATTATCATGTTATTACCACTGTCATCATGTTATTACCACTGTCATTATCATGTTATTACCACTGTCATTATCATGTTATTACCACTGTCATCATGTTATCACCACTGTCATCATCATGTTATTACCACTGTCATTATCATGTTATTACCACTGTCATTATCATGTTATTACCACTGCCATCATGTTATTACCACTGCCGTCATGTTATTACCATTGTCATTATCATGTTATTACCACTGTCATTATCATGTTATTACCACTATCATCATCATGTTATTACCACTATCATCATCACGTTATTAACACTGTCATCATCATGTTATTACCACTATCATCATGTTATTACCACTGTCAATATGTTATTACCACTGTCATCATCATGCTATTACCACTATCATCATGTTATTACCACTGTCATTATGTTATTACCACTGTCATTATCATGTTATTACCACTGTCATTATCATGTTATTACCACTGTCATTATCATGTTATTACCACTGTCATCATCATGTTATTACCACTGTCAATATGTTATTACCACTGTCATCATCATGCTATTACCACTATCATCATGTTATTACCACTGTCATTATGTTATTACCACTATCATCATCATGTTATTACAACTATCATCATGTTATTACCACTGTCATCATCATGTTATTACCACTGTCATCATCATGTTATTACCACTGTTATCATGTTATTACCACTGTCATCATCATGTTATTACCACTGTCATCATAATGTTATTACCACTGTCATTATCATGTTATTACCACTGTCATCATGTTATTACCACTGTCATCATCATGTTATTACCACTGTCATCATAATGTTATTACCACTGTCATCATGTTATTACCACTGTCATCATGTTATTACCACTGTCATCATCATGTTATTACCACTGTCATCATCATGCTATTACCACTATCATCATGTTATTACCACTATCATCATGTTATTACCACTGCCATTATGTTATTACCACTATCATCATGTTATTACCACTGTCATCATTTTATTACCACTGTTATCATCATGTTATTACCACTATCATCATGTAATTACCACTGTCATCATCATGTTATTACCACTGTCATCATCATGTTATTACCATGTCATCATCATGTTATTACCACTGTCATCATCATGTTATTACCACAGTCATCATGTTATTATGACTGTCATTATCATGTTATTACCACTGTCATTATCATGTTATTACCACTGGCATCATCATGTTATTACCATTGTCATCATCATGTTATTACCACTGTCATTATAATGTTATTACCACTGTCATCATGTTTATTACCACTGTCATCATGTTATTACCACTGTCATCATCATGTTATTACCACTGTCATCATCATGTTATTACCATTGTCATCATCATGTTATTACCACTGTCATCATCATGTTATTACCACTGTCATCATCATGTTATTACCACTGTCATCATCATGTTATTACCACTGTCATCATGTTATTACCACTGTCATCATGTTATTACCACTGTCATCATGTTATTACCACTGTCATCATGTTATTACCACTGTCATCATGTTATTACCACTGTCATCATCATGTTATTACCACAGTCATCATGTTATTACCACTGTCATCATCATGTTATTACCACTGTCATCATCATGTTATTACCACTGTCATCATCATGTTATTACCAATGTCATCATCATGTTATTACCACTGTCATCATCATGTTATTACCACTGTCATCATCATGTTATTACCACTGTCATCATGTTATTACCACTGTCGTCATCATGTTATTACCACTGTCATCATCATGTTATTACCACAGTCATCATCATGTTATTACCACTGTCATCATGTTATTACCACTGTCATCATGTTATTACCACTGTCATCATGTTATTACCACTGTCATTATCATGTTATTATCACTGTCATCATCATGTTATTACCACAGTCATCATGTTATTACCACTGTCATCATCATGTTATTACCACTGTCATCATGTTATTACCACTGTCATCATGTTATTACCACTGTCATCATGTTATTACCACTGTCATTATCATGTTATTACCACTGTCATCATCATGTTATTACCACAGTCATCATCATGTTATTACCACTGTCATCATCATGTTATTACCACTGTCATCATGTTATTACCACTGTCATTATCATGTCATTCTGTCGGTCAGCATCTGTCTGTCATCTGTCTCCTTGTCCCTCTCTGTTACTCTATTTATCAATGTCTGCCTGCTTGTCTGTCTGTCTGTCTGTCTGTCTTCTCTCTGTCTCTATCTGTCTCTCTGTGTCTCTATCTCTCTGTATTTATGTCATTGTCTCTGTGTCTCTGTTGTTATGTCTCTATCTCTCTGTCTCTGTCTCTGTGTCTTTGTCTTTCTCTATGTGTGTCTCTCGTTGTTTCTTTGTCTCCCTGTCTATCTGTCTCTGTCCGTCAGTCTGTCTGTCTCTTTGTCTCTCTCTCTCTCTCTCTCTCATTCTCTCCCCTATTTCTCTTCTCTCATGTTCTATTTTTCTCCCTCCCTCTCTCTCCCTCCCTCCCCCTCTCTCTCTCCCTCATTCTCTTCACTCACTCTATATCTCTCTCTTCCCCCTCTCTCTCTCTTTCCCTCACTCTCTCTCTCTCTCTCTCTCTCTCTCTCTCTCTCTCTCTCTCCTCTCTCTCTCATCATACACATATTATTATACGTACGCATTGGTGCACAGATTAATGCCATGGCTTGCTCCAAATGCTATATTCCGTGCTTTCTCTGTCAATCATTTTCACGCAAGCGCAGATGAATCAATATCTGTATTCAAAGAATCCACATCCTTAAATGTACATCACGCATTTCAAGGCTTTCCGGCGGATCAAATGACCGCAAAGCCTGGAAGAGGCGAGTAGAATTTGGAATTGTATTTCTTTTTTTTTTTTTTTATCTCTCAAGAAGGTATTCATGCTAACGGACAATCCCATATGCGCTCCAACCAGCCAGAAACTATCTGGCAGACTCCCTGAATCTGTACAAAACTGCGCTTTGACAAGATCTTGAAGTGGGAAAAAAATGGGGAAAAAAAGGGAGAGGGATGTATAAAACAGTAAGCTGACACCGCCAGAATGATGGAAACATTAAGATGGACAGCCAACAGGCCAGTGGACCTGTGAAACACTAAGCTGACATCACCAGAATGATGGAAACATTAAGATGGGCAGCCAACAGGCCAGTGGACCTGTGAAACACTAAGCTGACACCACCAGAATGATGGAAACATTAAGATGGACAGCCAACAGGCCAGTGGACCTGTGAAACACTAAGCTGACACCACCAGAATGATGGAAACATTAAGATGGACAGCCAACAGGCCAGTGGACCTGTGAAACACTAAACTGACACCACCAGAATGATGGAAACATTAAGATGGACAGCCAACAGGCCAGTGGACCTGTGAAACACTAAGCTGACACCACCAGAATGATGGAAACATTAAGATGGACAGCCAACAGGACAGTGGACCTGTGAAACACTAAGCTGACACCACCAGAATGATGGAAACATTTAGATGGACAGCCAACAGGCCAGTGGACCTATCAAACACTAAGCTGACACCACCAGAATGATGGAAACATTAAGATGGACAGCCAACAGGCCAGTGGACCTGAGAAACATTAAGCTGACACCACCAGAATGATGGAAACATTTAGATGGACAGCCAACAGGCCAGTGGACCTATCAAACAGTAAGCTGACACCACCAGAATGATGGAAACATTAAGATGGACAGCCAACAGGCCAGTGGACCTGTGAAACACTAAGCTGACACCACCAGAATGATGGAAACATTAAGATGGGCAGCCAACAGGCCAGTGGACCTATGAAACACCAAGCTGACACCACCAGAATGATGGAAACATTAAGATGGGCAGCCAACAGGCCAGTGGACCTATGAAACACCAAGCTGACACCACCAGAATGATAGAAACATTAAGATGGGCAGCCAACAGGCCAGTGGACCTATGAAACACCAAGCTGACACCACCAGAATGATGGAAACATTAAGATGGGCAGCCAACAGGCCAGTGGACCTATGAAACACTAAACTGACAGCACCAGAATGATGGAAACATTAAGATGGGCAGCCAACAGGCCAGTGGACCTATGAAACACTAAACTGACAGCACCAGAATGATGGAAACATTAAGATGGGCAGCCAACAGGCCAGTGGACCTATGAAACACTAAACTGACAGCACCAGAATGATGGAAACATTAAGATGGGCAGCCAACAGGTCAGTGGACCTATAAAACAGTAAGCTGATGTGATGTGAGTAGATGTCGCGCCAGCAGGCAGCAAAAGTGTGTGTGGTATTTTACAGTGATTTTATCGTGGTTCTATTTGTTTTTGTACATTGAATTTTATATCAGTTTATTCCTCTTGGGTCCCGACAAATGGTGATGTAAATATTTTTCTTAAATTTTGAATATTTTACCGGATAATCTGATTTTAGAGTTTCGTATGCCTACTTTTCGTCATTTTAATTCTGCCGTTTAGGTCGGACATTTAACCTGTGAACTGTGTTAACATTTTAGCCTACTGTGTTCGCCCAACGCTACAGCTCCCAAACCTTCGTTGTTCTCTGCAAACATCATCCTCTCTTGACTGGCTCTCAATTATGGATCCGTCCGTCCTTAAACAAATTGGACTGACACTTTTTAAACACAGCAAATGCTACCTCGGTGGAGGCGTCTACCAGCGCATACGTACATTGGGGCTGTGTAGCAAACCCCGCACTGCGCGATCCTGTCGTGGTGGACGTCTCCACCGACTTTGGCACAACCTGCCTCCTGCTGTGCCAGCCCGACGCCACTTTTCCTTTTCTGCTTCCTCGTCTCCTCCACTGCCCCTGCCTTCGACCTCGCTGCTGCGGGCTTTGTCTCCTCCTCTGCCATCTTCGCCTTCGCCTTCTGTCCTGGTGGTGCCGCCTTCGCCTTCTGTCCCGCCGGTGCTGCCTTCGTCTTCTGTCCCGCCGGCGCTGCCCTCGTCTTCTGTCCCGCCGGTGCTGCCTTCTTCGCCACCTCGGCCGCCGCCATATGATAAACTTAAACTATGCCTTTTTAACGCTCAATCAATATGCAAAGATGGCAAAGCTGAGGTCATTGCCGATTTTATCGCTGATGAGCACGTTGACATTGCTTTTATTACAGAGACATGGCTTAACCCCCTTGGTCATGAACCTATACATGCTAGCCTCACTCCGAGTGGTTACAGGCTTGCTTCTTTCCATCGCTCATCTCGAGGTGGCGGTATCGCCATCCTCTACAACGACTCACTCCATTCCCGCCTATCTTTCTCGCAGTCTCTGCCTTTCTCCCATCCTTCTTTCGAGCACGTTGAAGTATCCTTCCAATCCACCCCTCACCCCATCACCTTCTCCTGTGTCTATCGACCTCCACCTAGCTCTGCCAACAAACTCACCACATCCACGTTTCTCTCTGACTTTGACCAACTGCTTGACCACTACTGCCTCTTACCTGGAAATCTCATCATTCTAGGTGACATCAATGTCCACTATGACAACACTCACCGTTATGACACAAGACATATCATCAACTCTCTGTCCAATCACAATATGACTCAACACATTTCTGAACCAACCCATCAAAAAGGTCACATTCTTGACTGGATCATTTCTCGTGATCACCACAATTCAGCTACTAACAACTGCTTAGTTCTTTCTACCCGTCTAACTTCAGCCCTTCCATCTGACCACTCTGCAATTCTCTGTTCTCTTGACATTTCTCCTCCTTCCCGTACCACGCGCACAGTGACTCGACGCAATCTCAAATCTATCGACCTCTCCACATTTTCATCTGATGCCTCCCGTCTCCTTTCTGAAAAGTCACATAACCTTGCCGATGAATTCTATACTACTCTCCACCATCTTCTGGACACTCATGCTCCAGCCACAACCCGTCTTTTACCTGACCGCCCCCCTACCCCCTGGCTCACTCATGAGATTGCCTGTGCAAAACGTGCCCGCCGCAGAGCAGAGCGCCGCTGGCGCAAATCCAAACTCACTGTACACAGGCAACTTTTCCAGGCCTCTAAAACAAAAGTATCCACCCTCATTGCATCTGCAAAAACAAGCTATTTCCAAACCAAAATCCTGAATGCCTCTTCTTCAAAAGAACTCTTTACAACCATGAATCATCTCCTTGGCACACGAAAAGACTTACCTCTCCCAACAAAACATACAAATGAAGAACTCCCATCTGTATTCTCTAAGTATTTCACCACCAAAATACAAACTCTTCGTGACAGGCTTGACAGGACACCCTGTCAACCATGCCCACCTGACCCTTCCTTCTCTGGCACACCTCTCACTACTTTTACCCCAGTCTCACAAGAAGAAATTTTCAACACAATCAGATCCATGTCGTTCAAAACCTGCGAACTGGATCCTCTTCCAGGTTCTCTCTACTCCGATTGTCTCCCTACTCTCCTCCCATTCATCACTGACATCATCAACACTTCTTTTCAAACTGGAACTGTCCCAGATTCTTTCAAGTCTGCTATTGTTCACCCTCTCCTCAAGAAACACAATTTAGACCCAAATGAACTGAAAAATTACAGGCCTATCTCTAATCTCTCTTTCTTGTCAAAACTCCTTGAAAAAGTCGTCCTCAACCAGCTGAACTCTCACCTGTCTGCCAACAATCTCCTCAATCCTTTCCAGTCAGCCTACCGCCAGTGCCATAGCACTGAAACTGCCCTACTACACATTCTCAACAATCTCCTCCTTGCAACTGATACTGGCAAAGTCTCTCTCCTCACACTCCTTGATCTGTCTGCAGCTTTCGATACCATTGATCATGGTATTCTCCTTTCTAGACTTCATCATACTTTTGGCATCTCTGACATTGCTCTCTCCTTTTTCACTTCGTATGTATCAAACAGAAAACAAACTGTTCTCATCAATGGCACTTACTCTCAACCTGCATACCTGACCTGTGGTGTTCCACAAGGATCTGTCCTTGGCCCTGTTCTTTTCACTCTTTATACCTCCCCCCTGTCCACCATCATCAACTCCCACTCTATAAAACACCACTTCTATGCTGATGACACCCAACTTCAAGATAGTGACTCACCTGATAATATACAGCGCCTGTTGACTCGCACCACTGAGTGTTACTCGGACATTAAGAACTGGATGACACACAATAGACTTCAGCTTAATGACGACAAGACAGAAGCTATCCTCATTGGCACCCGTCAGAAACTTTCCCAGCTGCCTCCTCTTTCTCTCCCATTATGTAACACATCAGTCCCAATTTCTGATTCAGCTAAAAACCTTGGTGTCTGCATTGACTCTACCCTGTCCATGAACAACTTTGTTTCTCAAACTGCCAGATCTTGCTACTATCATCTCCATCGTATAAGCCTGATCAGGAAGTATCTCTCTGTCGAAACAACTGCAAAACTCGTTCTCTCCTTCATAATGTCTCGCATTGACTATTGCAATTCACTCCTGTCTGGTCTTCCTGCCTCCACCATTCACATCCTTCAGCGCATTCAAAACAATGCTGTACGCCTTGTACTCAAAAAGAAAAAAGCTGACCACATATCTCCTCTCCTGGCACAACTTCACTGGCTCCCTGTATCAAAGCGCATACAGTACAAACTAGACACCATGTGCTACAAAAGCCTCAATAACGCAGCCCCCGATTACCTGTCAAGCCTACTTGAGATCTATCTTCCCTCACGTACCCTCCGCTCTGCCTCCGATCCTCTGACTTTTCGCTTTCCACGCACTAAGCTCAATACCTATGGTCCACGAGCCTTCTCTGTTTCTGGTCCACTCTCCTGGAACAAACTTCCTCTCTCAGTCCGTCAGCAACCTACTTTTGCCTCCTTCAAGTCCGCTCTCAAAACTCACCTTTTCTCCTCTGCATAAAATCCTAACCTCACTCAAACCCCCCTCTAAAGCCTGTCTCCGCTCGGAGGGGAATCACTTTGTTTTAATATATAATTGTATATGATGTGCTCTCTGTGGTTTTCCATTGGTTTTATTCTTGCTTTTATTGCTTTTATTCTTTTCTCCCCATTTGTGGCCATGCATGTGTGTGTGTGTGTGTGTGTGTGTGTGTGTGTGTGTGTGTGTGTGTGTGTGTGTGTGTGTGTGTGTGTGTGTGTGTGTGTGTGTGTGGTGCGTGCGTGCGTGCGTGTGTGCGTGTGTGTCTTTTCGGCGCTTGGATTTGATTTTGTCGAGATTTGCGCTATATAAATATTGTAATTATTATGTATGCATGTGCGTACGTATGTATGTATGTATGTATGTATGTATACGCTTAGAT
The DNA here is from genome assembly GCA_030674185.1 of Monoplex corrugatus. Taxonomy (NCBI): domain Eukaryota; kingdom Metazoa; phylum Mollusca; class Gastropoda; order Littorinimorpha; family Ranellidae; genus Monoplex; species Monoplex corrugatus. The sequence goes on from JAPXFY010000034.1 coordinate 4,136,214, forward strand.
TTATGTATGTATGTATGTATGCATGTATACGCTCAGCTTAGATTTATGTATGTAAGTATGTAAGCATGTATGTATGCATGTATACGCTCATATGTATGTAGGTATGTATGCATGTATACGCTCAGCGCTTAGATTTGATTTTGTCAAGATTTTGCGCTATATAAATAAAATATATTATTATTAGCTGACACCACCAGAATGATGGAAACATTAAGATGGACAAACAACAGGCCAGTGGACCTGTGAAACACTAAGCTGACACCACCAGAATGATGGAAACATTAAGATGGGCAGCCAACAGGCCAGTGGACCTATGAAACACCAAGCTGAAACCACCAGAATGATGGAAACATTAAGATGGGCAGCCAACAGGCCAGTGGACCTATGAAACACCAAGCTGACACCACCAGAATGATGGAAACATTAAGATGGGCAGCCAACAGGCCAGTGGACCTATGAAACACCAAGTTGACACCACCAGAATGATGGAAACATTAAGATGGGCAGCCAACAGGCCAGTGGACCTATGAAACACCAAGCTGACACCACCAGAATGATGGAAACATTAAGATGGGCAGCCAACAGGCCAGTGGACCTATGAAACACTAAACTGACACCACCAGAATGATGGAAACATTAAGATGGGCAGCCAACAGGCCAGTGGACCTATGAAACACTAAACTGACAGCACCAGAATGATGGAAACATTAAGATGGGCAGCCAACAGGCCAGTGGACCTATGAAACACTAAACTGACAGCACCAGAATGATGGAAACATTAAGATGGGCAGCCAACAGGTCAGTGGACCTATAAAACAGTAAGCTGACAGCACCAGAATGATGGAAACATTAAGATGGGCAGCCAACAGGCCAGTGGACCTATGAAACACTAAACTGACACCACCAGAATGATGGAAACATTAAGATGGGCAGCCAACAGGCCAGTGGACCTATGAAACACTAAACTGACAGCACCAGAATGATGGAAACATTAAGATGGGCAGCCAACAGGTCAGTGGACCTATAAAGCAGTAAGCTGACACCACCAGAATGATGGAAACATTAAGATGGGCAGCCAACAGGCCAGTGGACCTATGAAACACTAAACTGACACCACCAGAATGATGGAAACATTAAGATGGGCAGCCAACAGGCCAGTGGACCTATGGAACAGTAAGCCGACACCACCAGAATGATGGAAACATTAAGATGGGCAGCCAACAGGCCAGTGGACCTATGAAACACTAAACTGACACCACCAGAATGATGGAAACATTAAGATGGGCAGCCAACAGGCCAGTGGACCTATGAAACACTAAGCTGACATCACCAGAATGATGGAAACATTAAGATGGGCAGCCAACAGGTCAGTGGACCTATAAAACAGTAAGCTGACACCACCAGAATGATGGAAACATTAAGATGGGCAGCCAACAGGCCAGTGGACCTATAAAACACTAAGCTGACACCACCAGAACGATGGAAATATTAAGATGGACAGCCAACAGCGCAGTGGACCTATCAAGCACTTAGCTGACACCACCAGAATGATGGAAACAGTAAGATGGGCAACCAACAGGCCAGTGGACCTATGAAACAGTTAGCTGACACCACCAGAATGATGGAAACAGTAAGATGGACAGCCAACAGGCCAGTGGACCTATAAAACAGTAAGCTGACACCACCAGAATGATGGAAACATTAAGATGGACAGCCAACAGGCCAGTGGATCTTTGAAACAGTAAACTGACACCACCAGAATGATGGAAACATTAAGATGGACAGCCAACAGGCCAGTGGATCTATGAAACAGTAAGCTGACACCACCAGAATGATGGAAACATTAAGATGGACAGCCAACAGGCCAGTGGATCTATGAAACAGTAAACTGACACCACCAGAATGATGGAAACATTAAGATGGACAGCCAACAGGCCAGTGGATCTATGAAACAGTAAGCCGACACCACCAGAATGATGGAAACATTAAGATGGACGTCCAACAGGCCAGTGGATCTATGAAACAGTAAGCTGACACCACCAGAATGATGGAAACATTAAGATGGACAGCCAACAGGCCAGTGGATCTATGAAACAGTAAGCCGACACCACCAGAATGATGGAAACATTAAGATGGACGGCTAACAGGCCAGTGGATCTATGAAACAGTAAGCTGACACCACCAGAATGATGGAAACATTAAGATGGACAGCCAACAGGCCAGTGGATCTATGAAACAGTAAGCTGACACCACCAGAATGATGGAAACATTAAGATGGACAGCCAACAGGCCAGTGGATCTATGAAACAGTAAGCCGACACCACCAGAATGATGGAAACATTAAGATGGACAGCCAACAGGCCAGTGGATCTATGAAACAGTAAGCTGACACCATCAGAATGATGGAAACATTAAGATGGACAGCCAACAGGCCAGTGTATCTATGAAACACTAAGCTGACACCACCAGAATGATGGAAACATTAAGATGGACAGCCAACAGACCAGTGGACCTATGAAACAGTAAGCTGACAGCACTAGAATTACCGAAACATTAAGATGGACAGCCAACAGACCAGTGGACCTATGAAACAGTAAGTTGACACCACCAGAATGATGGAAACATTAAGATGGACAGCCAACAGGCCAGTGGACCTATAAAACAGTAAGCTGAAACCACCAGAATGATGGAAACATTCAGATGGACAGCCAACAGGCCAGTGGACCTATGAAACACTAAACTGATATGACCAGAATGATGGAACTACTAAGATGGACAGCAAACAGGTCAGTTTTTAATGCTGTGAACTGGGATTGAATTTGAGATAGATGTTGAATCCGCAACTACATCAGAAGAACAAACCAGCCTGTGTTAAGAAACTGTGGCCGTGCCCAGGATTTGAACTTGCAATCCCTTCGTTATGAACATGGCAATCTGACCACTGAGCCACACAGTCTCACAATATGTGTATGTTTTCATACTGAAGGGATCTGAATCTTTGACTTACCAGGTGGAAGCCTGTTTTTGCTCATACCATCTCTTCACCTTGACAGGTTTAAAAAGAAAGGTGTTGCTCAAATCTTCTGACCAGCACCACAGGTGTCTGTACCTCTCAGGCCTGCTTGACGCCGGGATACATTATGATAGTAAGCATAGAGTACAGCCCTGTCACGAAGTCTCAATCCTAGATAGAACTCCATAGAATCATCATTATCATCCTAATCGGCATCGTCGTCATTGCATTATGAAAACTGTTCCAGCTTCTGTGGCCATTAAGGTGGCGTAGACAATAATGGGACTAAAAAGAAAAGGTGAGCACAAAGGTAACTTCCCTGAGTGCGATGAACATAAAAAAATATTTATAAAAAAATAAAAGAAGCAATATTCGTTCAAGCAAACAGGAACCAGAAGAAAAAAACACGAAAGAAGAATAAGAACGCGTATTTAATACAGGGACAATACAGGCTCAAATATTCGGGCCAACTGGCCTTTGTCAAGCGTAAGATTACAAACAAACAAACACCAGATACAAAAATTAGGAGAAAGACTGAAACTTCCCTGCTGCTCTGTCCAGTGTGAGAAAAGCAAGGAAAAAAAAGAAGCAAGGTTATTATTGTTCGTTAGTTCTGTCAACATCTGTACACATATGTGTTTTACATCATGCTGTGGGAATGATGTTGGAATGTTTGCTTGCGTTTTGACATCACGCAGAAGGACACAACGTGTAACATTATGACAGATGATAAACACTGATATCCTCCCTATGTTGTCTCTCTGACATCATGATGTCATGCCACACACAGAGAGAGAGAGAAAGAGAGAGAGAGAGAGATAGACAGACAGACAGACAGACAGAGACAGACAGAGAGAGAGACAGACAGAGAGAAAGAGAAAGGGAGAGAGAAACAGACAGACAGACAGAGACATACAGACAGACAGACAGACAGAGAGAAAGAGAAAGAGAGAGAAAAGAAAGACAGACAGTCAGACACACAGAGGCAGAAACACAGAGACAGAGAGAAGGAGGGAGGGGAAAGAGTGAGCGAGGGAGAGAGAGAGAAAGAAGGAGAGAGAGAGAGACAGAGAGACAGAGAGAAAACAGAGAGACAGAGAAAGAGACAGACAGACAGAGAGAGAGACAGACAGAGAGACAGAGAGAGAGAGGGATAGAGAGACAGAGAGAGAGAGAGAGAAAGATAAAGAGAGAGAGGGACAGAGAGAGAGAGAGAAAGAGAGAGAGATAAAGAAAAAAAGAGAGAGAGGGACAGAGAAAGAGAGTGAGAGAGAGAGAGAGAGAGAGAGAGAGAGAGAGAGAGAGAGAGAGAGAGAGAGAGAGAGAGAGAGAGAGAATACTTCGAGAAAATATGCATAATGTGCTCATGTCGATAATATATCAAAGCTTTAAAAGCCACCGCCTTCCTATAATTACGGCCATCTTTCTCTCTGTCTCTTTCTCTGTCTCTCTGTCTCTCTCCCTCCATCTCTCTTTTTCTCTCTCTCTCTCTCTCTCTCTCTCTCTGGCTGTCTCTGTTTCTGTCTTTCTGTCTTTGTCTCTGTTTCTCTGTCTCTGTCTTTGTCTCTGTCTGTCTGTCTGTCTGTCTGTCTCTCTCTCTCTCTCTCTCTCTCTCTCTCTCTCTTGTCTTTCTGTATCTCTTTGTCTCTATTTTTCTTCTGTGTGTCTTTCTGTCTTTCACTCTGTCTCTCTTTCTCTAAACACATTTTCTCTTTTAAGTGCCAAATGAACAATCAGATCATACAAACCCATGTACCTGTTAAGCGTGAAGATGATGATGTAGAAGAAATGCTCATAGGTACACTGACCACAGGTTCTCCGCTGGAAATATAATTATGTAGTTAACATACCTACACTTCTCGTTGCTGCCTTCAAAATGCTAGAAAACAGTATCGCAGACGTAATGACGTGGTATGTTACGTGCCTGGAGCTACAAGAGTTGATATACAACGACTGCATGACAAAGTTTGTGTGTTTATATTTAAGGACATCCGCGTTGGAGTTTATTGTCTACCATTGTGTTTATGACAAGTGCGTGCGTATTGATTCTCTCCCCCCTCCCTCCCTCTTCCCCTTGTCCTGAAATTCCAAGTTTCGAGTCCCCAGTTCTGTCTTTCTCTCTCATTCTTTGTCTCTACGCCTCTCTCTCTCTCTCTCTCTCTCTCTCTCTCTCTCTCTCTCTCTCTCTCTCTCTCTCTCTCTCTCTCTTTCTGTTTTTCTGTCTCTCTGTCTGTCTCTTTGCTTGTTTCCCACTCTCTCTCTTTGTCTGTCTGTCTCTTTCTCTCTCTACATCTCTCCCTGTCTCCATCTCTCTCTCTCTTTCTCTCTTTCTCTCTTTCTCTTTGTCTGTATGCATGTCTGTCTGTATATCTGTCTGTCTCTCTGTCTCTCTGTCTCTGTCCCTCTCAGTTTCTCTTTGTCTGTATTTGTCTCTGTCTGTCTGTCTGTCCGTCTGTCTGTCTGTCTCTCTCTATCTCTCTTTCTTTGTCCCTCTGTTTCTCTCTCATTGTTTGTCTGCCTGTCTCTCTTTCTATCTGTCTCTCTATTCTGTCCCTCTTTGTCTCTTTTTGTCTGTATCGTCTCTGTCTGTCTATAGTCTGTCTGCCTGTCTGTCAACCTGTCTATATGTCTGTCTGCCTGTCTGCCTGTCTCTCTCTATGTCTCAATCTCTGTCTCTCTCTGTCTGTCTCTGGCTCTGGCTATATCTGTCTGTCTGTCTGTCTGTCTGTCTGTCTCTCTCTCTCTCTCTCTCTCTCTCTCTCTCTCTCTCTCTCTCTCTCCATCCCTCCAATTGAAGATGACAGAAAATCATTAAAATAATATCAGTAGAGATGCTTCCATCCAAGTTCACAATGACTTGAGGGAAGATTTAATTTTGGCTTGTAATTTGGAGAGAGAGAAAGCAAATCTTCGAAACCACATTCACAGCCAAGTTCTTCTAGTACAACATCTGATACTTCACCAATATTTCCCCATCAAAATGATGGTCTATATTTTGTTATTTTCAAAAGCTTTTTTTTTCAGAAAATGAAATATATATCCATCAAGTTTTGCCAGGAATGTACATAACCTGTGATAGTTGTATTGGCTAGAAGGTCAGGCTATGCTGAATTTTACTCTTTTCTTTTCTTTTTTCTTTTGTTTTGTTTTGTTTTTTTTGTTTGTTTGTTGTATATGCCAACATAATAGGAAAACAAGGACCAACTGAACAATGCTTGACATAAAAAAAGAACCTTAGACAATTTCTCCGATGTGGTGTCTAACAAAAGAAAATGGCAGATATTAGGAAATAGTAAGCGCACTCTCACACACACATGCGATTGCACATTGTTACGCGCGTGCATCCGTATGCCCGAACATACACACATACTGAGACACATACACACTGAACACACACACACTGAGACACACACACAACAATACACACACACACACACACACACACACACACACACACACACACACACACAACAACACACA
>JAPXFY010000034.1:4167706-4177706 GCA_030674185.1 Monoplex corrugatus
GAAGGAAGAAGAAAGAAGAAGAAGAAGAAGAAAGAAGAAGAGAAGAAGAAGAAAGAAGAAGAGAAGAAGAAGAAGAAGAAGGAAGAAAAAGAACAAAAACAACAACAACAACAACAACAACGACGACGACAATAACAACAACAACAACAAGAACAATAGCAACAATAACAACAATAACAGCAACAAGACGAAGAACAAAAAAAAAAACAAACAAACAACAACCAAAAAAGAATTTTACAGATACAGCGCACACGATCAAAGCCAAAAATATGCGCTGCATTTTACGGAAGTAGAACATTATCAAATTTACAATCAATTGAAAACAGACATTGACATAACACTAAATGAAAAAGAAGTATTAGGTAACCTTAGTAACGTAGGTATCAGAAACCATAGTAATATTACTGTAAGGAACCAGAGTAACACAGACATTAGAAATTATAGTAACATATGTAATAGAAATTATAGTAGTGCATCATCATCATCATCATCATGGTGCCCTGCCACATGGCGTTGGACGACCATGGACTTCCAACCATCTCTATCCCTCGTTGCCCCCAGCATCTCCCCCACCCTCCTCATCCCCAGCCACTCTGCAAGTCCGTCCAGCATTCTCACCCTGGGTCTACCTGGTGCTCTCTTTCCCTCCAGATTTCCCGTTGTTACCAGGTGCTCCAAATCCCCCTTCCTCATTAAATGGCCTATAAATGTTGCCTGTCTGTTCCTAATCTTCCTTATGAGTGATATACTTGTGTTTGCCTCCATCAAGACTATCTCGTTTGTTTTCTTTGTTGTCGATGGAACTCTCAATATTCTTCTGAGAAACCACATCTCGGCTGCCTCAATTTTGCTCTGACTTTGCTTGCTGACTGTCCACGCCTCACATCCGTACAACAGTACTGGTTCTATATAGCATTCAAGGATTCTCTTTCTGATGTTAATTGATAGGCATTTGTTGGTAAGAATGCTTGTCATCTTCTTGAATGCTGTTTTGGCTTTGGCCGATTCTGCCAGCTATTTCCGATGTGCATCATAGTAGTACAGGCATTATGAATTATAGTAACATAAGTATTAGGAAGCATATTCACATACGCTTTATAAACAACATTAAAATAAGTATTAGGAACCATAGTAACATTAGTGTTAGAAACGTGAGTAACATAAGTATTAGGAAATATGGTAAGATGAGTATTAGTAACTATAGTGACGTAAGTATTACGAACCATAGCAACATAAGTATTAGTAACTATAGTGACATAAGTATTGGGAACCATAGTAACATAAATATTAGGAACCATAGTAACATAAGTATTAGGAACCATAGTAACATAAGTATAAATAAGTATAGTTACATACGTATTAGGAACCCCATTAACGTAAATGTTAGGAACCATAGTGAAATAAGTATTAGGAACCATAGTAACATAAGTATTAGTGACTAGAGTGACATAGGTATTAGGAACTATAATAACATAAGTATTAGTGACTAGAGTGACATAGGTATTAGGAACCATAGTAACATAAGTATTAGTGACTAGAGTGACATAGGTATTATGAACTATAATAACATAAGTATTAGTGACTAGAGTGACATAGGTATTAGGAACCATAGTAACATAAGTATTAGTGACTAGAGTGACATAGGTATTAGGAACTATAATAACATAAGTATTAGTGACTAGAGTGACATAGATATTAGGAACCATAATAACATAAGTATTAGTGACTACAATGACGTAGGTATCGGGAACTATAGCAACATAAGTATTAAGAACCATAGTAACAAAATGTATTAGTAACCAGAGTATCATGAGTATGAAGAATCATAGTAACATAAGTATTAGGAACCATAGCAACATGAGTGTTAGTGACTATAATGACATATATATTAGGAACCATGGTAACATAAGTGTCGGGACCATAGAGGCATAAATATTAGATACCATAGTAACATAAGCATTAAGAACCATACTAACATAAATATTAGGAAGCATAGTGACATCAGCACTAGTAACAATGGTGACATGGTGCTAGGAACCATAGCAACATAAGTATTAGGAACCATAGTGACATTAGTATTAGGAACAATAGTAACATCAATATTTAGGAACAATAGTAACATCAATATTAGGAACCATAGTAACATCAGTATTAAGAACCATAGTAACATAACTATTAGAAACCATAGTAACATCAGTATTAGAAACCATATTAACATCAGTATTAGAAACCATAGTAACATAAGTTTTAGAACTATAGTAACATAATTATTAGAAACAATAGTAACATCAGTATTAAGAACCATAGTAACATAAGTATTGGGAACCATAGTAACATCAGTATTAGAAACCATATCAACATCAGTATTAGGAACCATAGTAACATCAGTATTAGGAACCATAGTAACATCAGTATTAGAAACCATAGTGTCATGAATATTAGAAACCCGTGCATTATGTGATTGAATGCATTGATATTTTAATCATTTTTGTTTTCTTTTTCTTTTTCCTGTTGAAGTATGTGCATGTTTTGAAACGGTTACAACCTGATATGACTGCGCAGTCGGCTGGGCTTTGAACGAAAGTTAACAGTAACAGTAACATGTAATCAGACTTTTTAGTGGAGCACGGAGAACTCAAGCTGTTAGGTGAGCTGACACACTCCACTATGTTGTTGTACAGTCTGTATCGTTGGTGCGCGTGCATGCTGGGTGTTTTACTGTTTCCATAAGCCAGCCACTGACATGACTTACAGGATCTTTAACCTGCGTACTGGGTGTTTTACTGTTGCCATAAGCCAGCCACTGACATGCCTTACAGGATCTTTAACCTGCCGCTGGGTGTTTTACTGTTTCCATAAGTCAGCACTGACATGACTTACAGGATCTTTAACCTGCATGCTGGTGTTTTACTGTTTCCATAAGCCAGCCACTGACATGACTTACAAGATCTTAACCTGCGTACTGGGTGTTTTACTGTTGCCATAAGCCAGCCACTGACATGCCTTAAGGATCTTTATCCTGCGTGATGGTGTTTTACTGTTGCCATAAGCCGGCCACTGACATGACTTACAAGATCTTTAACCTGCACGCTGGGTGTTTTACTGTTGCCATAAGCCAGCCACTGACATGACTTACAAGATCTGTAACCTGCGTACTGGGTGTTTTACTGTTGCCATAAGCCAGCCACTGACATGCCTTACAGGATCTTTATCCTGCGTGATGGGTGTTTTACTGTTGCCATAAGCCAGCCACTGACATGACTTACAGGATCTGTAACCTGCATGCTGGGTGTTTTCATGTTTTCACAAGTCAGCTACGGACATGACGTACAGGATCTTTAACTTGCATATTTCGATATTCTGCAGAAAGGGGTTTAGGCACTGGCATGTCTGCACACATGTTGACCTGGGAGATGGGAAAAATCTCCAACGTTTACCCAAATGACAGAGAGAGAGAGGGGGAGAGACAGAGGGAGAGAGGAAAGAGAGAGAGAGAGAGAAGAGAGAGAGAGAGAGAGAGAGAGAGAGAGAGAGAGAGAAGAAGAGTCCGAACGTACATGTGATTAAGGTGTGTTGTGTGTTGTGTGTGTGTGTGTGTGTGTGTGTGTGTGTGGTGTGTGTGTGTGTGTGTGTGTGTGTGTGTGTGTGTGTGTGTGTGTGCGTGTGTGTGTTGTGTGTGTGTATGTGTGCGTGCGTGCGCGAGTGTGTGTGTATGTGTGCGTGCGTGCGTGCGTGCGTGGTTTGGGTGTGCGTGGTGTGTGTGTGTGTGTGTGTGTGTGTGTGTGTGTGCACATGCATTCTTTATGTGTCTGTAAACTACTGTATTTAAATCATTTGGCTATTCTTTTTATTAAAATATTCTTAGTTTGGTTCCTAATACGTTTTGGTTTTTGTTTGTTTGTTTGTTTGTTTGTTGTCGTTTTTGTTATTGTTGTTGTTTTGTTTTGTTGTTGTTGCTTTCCTCGCATTTTCTTCGTCTGCTTGACGTAACTGAGAGTTTGATAATATTCTGTACATATAAAAGGCATCGACCATGCTTTTGAAGTGGACCTTTTGAGATGTATATATATCAAATTAGTATTAAAGATATCTACAAGTTGCATCATATAAATGGATTACGAATGTCCCCATATCAACTCTCACAAAGGCTTAACAAGAAAATTCAATCAGCAAGTTTGTCTTTCATCATGCTAACTCAGGAATGTTTCGCCTACAAGGAAATCGCATTCTGTCAAGTTTCTATATCATTCTTTTTTTGAGCAGGATTCAATCCATTATTCTCACTTTACGTCAAGTAATAAGGGTTTACAGTTTGTATATAAAAACAGCAAAGAGTACTGGTTTATAGTCTGTATATTTATACAATAAACAAATAGTTTATAGTCTGTATATTTATACAATAAACAAATAATTAGAAGAAGAAAAAATGAAATTAATAACATGAAATCAACAACAATGCATTATTTTCATTCCCAACCATATGTAATGCACGGAATCAATACTTTCTGTGGACATTTGCAAATCCGAAGTTGCTGTCAAGTGTGCATAATCGTGCAAGAACTTTAACCGAGGAAGAAATGCACAACAGCAAGAAGAAGAAAAGGAACAAAATGAACACTAACCTTTTAATTGTGAAGTCAGAACATAATCCACGAAAAACATCTGCCAACACAATAACCAACAAACGCAACGCCTGGAAAACGACATTTTGCTGTCTTTCTATGTCTTCCTCTCTCTCTCTCCTCTCTCTCTGTCTATCTCTCTCTCTCTCTCCCTCTTTCACAATTCGCACACCCCGTTCGAAGCCTCCACTCGATATTGCTCCCTCAAGCTTTCCGCCAATATTTTCTCTCCAGTCGTGCTCTAGGTAATCATACACGAAAGCGGAGGGGGGTTACTTCCCTTGACATCTCCCGGCGACGGAGCGAATTAGCGCGCAGTGGTTTCCCTTGGAAGGGAAAGTGAACATGGCGGCGGTGGATAAATAGAGCCGAGACTGGGTCCAGCGCATAAAATGAAGTCTGGCACGCCATTCCTGCGTTTCTGGCCAGCAAAATGTCACCCTTCTGCTTCCTAATCTGTTTTTATCTAGCACCGACAAGTCTCCGGAATAAAGAAAGAGAGGGGATAGAACGAGTTTGGTCAATCGATATATTTCTCAACCCCTTGCTCTGTGTAAAAGAAATATCCAGTTTTGATGTGTAAACGTCTCCTTCAATTTTCGACTGTACTTTTGGAATGTGAGAATAAAGCTGAGGGTCTCTCCTTCTATCATTCACCTCTCATACAATAGGTTAAAAATGAATGGATTGAAGTATTAAGAAGCGGCAACATGAGATAAAAACATCCATCTATGCATTCATCCATCCATCCATCCTTCCATTCATCCATCCATCCTATCCATCCTCCCTCCGTCCATAGATATATTACATACACATAATACATACACACACACACCATACACAATACATGCATGCATACATACATACATACATACATACATACATACATACATACATACATACATCATACATACATACATACATACGTACACACACACATGCATACATTCATACATACATACATACATACATACATACATACATACATACATACATACGTAATAATAATAATAATAATGCATTTATAGAGCGCTTTCCGAAACCTTCACAAGCGCTTTACATCATAGTAAACCATACATATATAAACCAAATAACAGGCTACAATACAACAAACTCATCAAAAACTATCCACAGGAAATCAACAACCACACAGACACACCATATAATCTCTCTCCTCTCACCCCATCCCGCCCACCCTCTTCCCCCCATTTTCAAACACACACACAACACCACACACAACTGCCATCACCACAACACACACACATACACACACACACACACACACACACACATAATCACACACACACACACACACACACAACACACCATGGCATAACCCCATTGTGCACAATTTCTTTCCAGAATGTCAAGCAGATCAACCCACATAGCCAAAATCCAGGAAAACACTGTTTAAAGAAGTAAGTTTTTAAACTTGTTTTGAAGATGGTAGAGTTTTAGAGTGGCGGACGGACTGAGGCAACAAGTTCCATGTCTGAACAGCAAAACTGCAAAGGCTCTACCACCGTGAGTTTCTCTGTTATATTTGGAACGAAACTTCTTGTCACCACAGAGAGCGGAGTGATCGAAAGGTACATAACAGTCAAGAGTTCATAGAGATAGTCAGGAGCAGTTCAGAAATGATGTGATAACAAGGCAGCAAATCTTGTATTTTATTCTTTGTTCAACCGGGAGCCAGTGCAGTGCACGTACACACATGCAAGCCTACCTATCAACCCACCAACCAACCTACCTACCTACTTACCTGCTTACTCACCAATTTATCTACACACATAAATACATGCATTCATACATATGTACGAACTTACATATGCATGCATCCATTTATTGATCTCTGCGTACATGCATGCGTACATAATCAAATGTACAGATGTATACATGCATTTATACAAACATACAATCATATATACTGATATGCATGCATCCATTACACATACACATATAAACACATCAATCTCTCCAATCCATTAATCCTATCCTATCCTATATTACCCTAATCCATCCTATGTTAACCTATCCTCTCCTATGTTATGGTATGCTATGCTATGCATACATTATATTATATGTGACCTCCCATCACGAAATCAGTCTTAACTAGCATTTTGGAGAATTTTGAGATATACATATCACTCGAAAGTGTACATTCCGCTGATTATTTTGGTACTTGAATAAAGCTTGTACTAAAAAAAAATGTAGAAGTTATGTGTGTTTAAAGTCATTAAGTTTTATGACGGTCATTTTGAGAAAACGGCCTCTAAAGTTTTTTTTGTGCTCTCCTACACATTTTCCTTTTTTTTTTTTTATTTGGTGGCTTTGATCCAGTTTGTTTCTAATTTTCGCTGTCATTATCTGAAAGGTGCACCAAAAGAGCTTTCCGTCAGTATATTACATGTGCGGGTACTGTACAGGTTACGTTTCATAATAAGAGACAAAAATGGGTACTTTTGGTAGGAAATGCATTCTTTGCTGCGATCAGTGCATTAGCATACCATTTTAAATTGATTAATACTATTTTTTCAAGAAAACATTTCTGTTGGGGATAGATTATAGTCTGCAGAAATGAATTCTGAGAAAAAGTCAAAACACCCCAGATAGATCCTCGGTCACCTTTTCAACTCCTAGTGCTGTTAGACTGACTGCGAGTTAAGACTGATTTCGAGGTGGGAGGTCACATATTTATTATATTATATTATATTATATTATATTATATTATATTATATTATATTATTATATTATATTATATTATATTATATTATATTATATTATTATATTATATTATATTATATTATATTATATTATATTATATTATATTATATTATATTATATTATATTATATTATATTATATTATATTATATTATATTATATTATTATTATATTATATTATATTATATTATATTATATTTGCAGATAAACCAAAAAAAGCCAAGATAAACCAAACAAAATTTGGAGCCCGGTAATTCGGCCTGTGTGGCCTTGAACAGGGACATTTATTCCGGAATGAACACACGGGCAGAGACTGTTCTCAGAGTAAAGCAATCTGTTTCCCAACAACATGAGATTTTTTCCCAACCTTTCCTCTTTCCCATCCCTATCTTAATGTTCAATACCAAATATTCACCACTCCACCACAGCATATATCACCGCTGTAATTTCTCACGTGTCTCCCTCTTTAACTCTGTTTCTATCTCTGTCTCTATCTGTCTCTTCCTCTCTCTCTCTCTCTGGTTTGCTTGCTCACTCTCTCTCTCTCTTTCTCTCTGTTGTTTGCTCACTATCTCCTCTCTCTCTCTCTCTCCTCTCTCTCTCTCTCTCTCTCTCTCTCTCTCTCTCTGCCCTTCTCTCGCTCTTTCTCTCTGTCTTTCTCTCTATCTTTCTACCTCACTCACCTCTCTCTCTGTGCCTCTCTCTCTCTCTCTCTCTCTCTCTCTCTCTCTCTCTGCCGCTCTCTCTTTCTCTCTTCTCTCTCTTTCTCTCTGCTCTTTTGTCTCTTTGCTCTCTCTCTCTCTTTCTCTCTCTCTCTCTGTCCCTCTGTACCTCTCTCTGTCTCTCTCTGTCTCTGTCTCCTTTGTCTCTCTGTCTGTCTCTCTGTCTCTGTCTCTCTCTCTTTCTCTCTCTCACTCTCTCTCCCACTCTGTCGCTCTCTATCTCTCCCTCTCCCTCTCACTCTCTCTCACTCTCTCTCATTCTCTCTCTCTCTCCCCCCCCCTCTCTCTCTCTCTCTCTCTCTCTCTCTCTCTCTCTCTCTCTCTCTCTCTCTCAAAGCACGTAGCCACTGAACACACTAGCACACGAATAACTTTCAGCTCCCTCCCCACCCCAACAACATTTCCTCCTTCCTCCACCCTCTGTTCCAGTCCAACAACACTTCCTGGTCCGTCCAGACATAGAACAAATATAAACACATGTGTGTGTTAAACACTGTATATGTCTATGTCTATGTCTGTCTGTGTGTTTGTCTGTGTCTGTGTGTCTGTGTTTCTGTCTGTCTGTGTCTGTCTCTGTCTGTCTGTCAGTCAGTCAGTCTGTCTGTCTGTCTGTCTGTCTGTCTCTTTCTCTCTCTCCCTCTCACCCTCAAACACACACACACACACACACACACACACACACACACACACAGTCTCTCTCTCTCTCTCTCTCTCTCTCTCTCTCTCACACACAACACACACACACACACACACACACAGACACTCACACACACTGACAATCACAACCATTTATTCCCACCCCCCCTTCCCTCTCTCCATCCCCTTTCACCCCCATCCCCACCCAACACACACCACCTCCACATCCACCCACCCACCCATTCTCCCTTTCCTCTACACTTACCCCCCTCCCACCAACACCAACACACACGCATGTACACATATACACACACACACTCATGCCTATCATCGCCAACAGAAAGAAGAGATGTTTAAGATCATTGGGACAAATTGTCCATGTCTGAGAGACGTTGTGATGCGTTGTCTGCCTCCTTCACTTTCTCTTCACCTTATCACAAGTGATTGATGTGGTGGTCTCCCTTCTTCTCCCTTTCTGCTTCTCCTTGTGTCTGTATCTCTGTGTGACTGTGATTCTGTGTCTGTGTCTGTATCTCTGTGTGACTTTGATTCTGTCTGTTTCTCTGTGTGACTGTGATTCTGTCTGTTTCTCTGTCTCTCTGTCTCACTCCCTGTCAGTGTATCTGTCTGAATCTCTGTCTCTGTTATACTTTCCTGTCTTTTTGTCTCTGTGTCTCCATCTGTCTCTTTCTCTGTGCGTCTCTATCGCTGTCTCTGTAATTCCTTTTCTGTCTCTCTATGTCTGTCTGTCTGTCTGTCTGTCTGTGTATGTCTCTGTCTTTGTCTATGTCAGTCTGTTTGTCTGTCTCTCTCTCTGTCTCTCTCTGTCTCTGTCTCTGTCTGTCTGTCTGTCTGTCTCTCTCTCTCTCTCTCTCTATCTCTCCCCTTTCCTCCCTAACTCTCTTTATCTCTGTTTTCATCGCTCTGTCTGTTTGTGTATATATGACTTTGTGTTACTGCATCTGTTTATGTTCTGTCTCTGTATTTTTCTCTTTGTGTCTCTGTCTCTCTCTCAGTTTTACTCTCTCTATCTATTTTTTTCCCCATCTACTTTGCATTCTTTCTCTGTCTGTCTGTTTGTCTGTTTGTCTGTCTCAGTCTCTGTCTGTCTGTCTCAGTCTCTGTCTGTCTGTCTCTTTCATTCTCTCTCTCAATTGCACAAAAATGTACACACACACACACACATACACACACACACACACACACACACATACAATACGCGCACACACACACACACACACACACACACACACACACACACACACACACACACACACACACACACTCACACACACACA